>ML776950.1:1078011-1092087 GCA_009831015.1 Picea engelmannii | reverse complement strand
CAAGGAGACATTTTCATTTTGAATCATCTTGTACTTGAACATTTAAGTGGGGTAAAAGGAGGTTTCCCCCTCGAAGAGGCTTGTTATCTGAAATTATCTCTTTTTCAAGGCGTTGAGTACTTTTCCTGAGGTTTTTCTATGCTGTATTGAAGTTTGGTTCTTAACACTTCACCTTACCGTGCACTTGCGCTCGACGTGTGAACTTTCTCTATTTCTCTCAGAGATTTTAACTTAATCAGTCTCAAAGGGACTTGACCCTTCAGTGTTTTCCAAAAGACTTTCTGGTGTCCTCTTGGCACCCTCTATGCTTGTCTCCTGGAGTCTTTCGAACTTAAAACAAGTTCCCTCTATAAGCACTCCTTGCGTTGGATAAGCACACTCTTCATACCAAAAGTTCCACGCTATCTCTTCTGAGCTTCGTTTTCTGAACTGGAAGAATTATGTGTCTCTTCCATTTCTTTGCACTTTGTGGCAATTCAAATCCATTCTGGCACTCGTCAACCTTATGCAATACAAATGCGCAGACGATTAGAATTTGTCAGGCCTTTGTTTCTTGACAATTCCTCATCTTTCATAACAATCGATGTTAAGAAAATCTTTCAATTTCACGACTTTTCCAAGCTCTTCTCGGCTCTGCAAATTCTGGGACTTCGGACTTCGGAATCTCGATCCACGAAGATGCAGTAGTTAAATATTCATAACCAAAGTCACCCTTTTTGCAACTCGCGATCTCGTGAGTTCGTAAGTCGAAGACCCTCGACTCATTTCCTCTAAACGCCAATACCCGAGATGTGACACGGGTATGGATCCCTCCTCGCTAGCATCTGCTACGCATGACCGTAGTCTAGGTCTAAGTGCTAGCACTCTTCGCTACTCGTACCTTCATGAGTTGTGGCGTCCAACCCTGGTACCTCCCTTTCACGAAACCCCGAGAAACGATGTTGAATTTTCTCTTCTCGTTCTCGCTACTTCGTGACTTCGCGAGTTTCAATGTTGGTCACCCATGCCCTTATCTCGCGAGTCCCTGAAATCATGAATTCCTTTATTCTTTGGGCCTACAACACAGTTGTTGCCCTTCACCGCCGTGGCATGTGGTACGTTCATGAGTGTTCATATCGCTTTTAACGACGTCATCGGGACCCACCACTCTCGCCTGTCTTCTGGACTCAGTAGCACGTGGTACGCATTCATGCGTCCAAGTCCAATCCAAGCATGGAATCCAACGGTCATATCCCCTCCTCAGATCAACGACGTATATCTTTTCGGCGTTTCAGGGTTTCAGGTGTCGGAAGTTCGTGCATCCACACATCTTGAACTTCCATTTGCCAAAATCCCGAAATCACTCTCTACTCACCTACCTGATCCTACGGTCAAGTTCTTCTCCCCATGATCTACGGTGTAGATTGTTTTCGGGATTTTGGGGTTTCGGGTTTTTCGGAGGTGCTCACCTCTTCTCACCTCCCATCTCCCAAAACGTCGATTTCTTCCTAGGCAATTAACGATCCCAATCGCTCTTAGATCGATGGTTATGATCCAATCATGAATTCACATTTCATGAATTCTCACGAACTCACCCGTTGACTATTTTCAAGTTACGAGTTAGCGAAAGGCTGATCGCTCTGCACGCATTCTTTCTGTTGGACGGTCCTGACTAACTCCGGATTTCGCGTATCGGTATTTCCACACTCCCGTGCAATTCCAAAGGGCTTAAACCCCATGCACACTTTCCAGATATAATGGTCACGAGGGCTCACCATCCCTCCCGAACAGATCCTAAAGCTCCTACACTTCCGGTGTGGAGTTCTCTCTCCCTGTGGACTTATACCACACTGGCTGCGGTTTCATAATGCCGCTATACCTCCTGAGCTTTAAAAACTCATCAAGTAACTCCTTGAAACTTTGGAGCAAACCAGGGTCCGAAATTAGCCTTCCAGACCAAATTTCCCCTCTCATTCTCGGTCCAAAGACCGCTCCACTGGCCCATCTAGGCTCAGTGTCAAAACCTTGGCTCTGATACCAAACTATAGCACACCTTTTCTGCTACTAAGGTTTAATCGCTCTTAAAATAAGACTATAACACCACTTTGTACATAACTCATACATATGTTATTTAACCCACATGCATTTAAACAATAAACACATTCAACACAGAGTATTCATATGAATTACTGCGATAATTAGCAAGCAATTATCTTTTCATATTAATTCATATACACAGCGGAAAACATGATACATAAGCAACACAGTCATGCAAAACATGATTAAAGCATAATCAGATACTTATCTTTATCAATGGTATATTCCACCAACCAAGTGCAGGCCTTCCACGAATCTCCCAACCTTAGGCCACACTACTCATCATCTCAGCAGTGGGTCACCCCTGAGCTGGGACTAAGGTCCACCCCAAGGCAAGGAAATCTAGGCTAGGCTGAGGTTACAGGGAAAAAAACACACAACCACAAGGAAGGAATTCTCTCCCAGGAACCTCCCACACTCACTGCCCACAGACCCTCATTCCCCACATGCCTATTCCACCCCAGGAGAATACACCTTCTCTGTCACCTGGACAATCCTTCAGCTACTAATATCCCTTGCCTTGGGTTACAGGAACAGGTCGGACTAGAAGTCTCTGGGCTCTGTGGCAGCTACAGGGTTCCATCCAGGAGTCCTCTCCTTCCTCCGCGCACTCTCTCACCTGGAGAGAATCGCTCACAGGCCAACAACCTGTTCTACCAACCTCAATCACCTCTCTCACCTGGAGAGAGTGTTGCACCATTGGCCAACAAGACCCCACACAGTCTAGCACTGCGTGGTCACAACAACCCACGGGGAAAACATACATGGGCTTTCCAACAGGTTCAACAATGGCAGGTCACTTCTTATTTTCCAATCCACCAACACAGGATAGACTCACACTCTGGTTTTCGGGGATGCGTGACAAACAATCCACGCAGGGGTAAACGCAGGTTCGAACTGTTCAGACAGGGGATGTACCGGCTATCCCGGAACAAACATGGATACATGCCTTTTCAGTTCAGAGGATGCACAAGGGTTTCTCTGCAGGAGTCAGACCAGTTCACCTTCTGGCAGTCCAAGAGTCGAATGGAGAAGGAGCCTTTCCCACAACTCACCCTGGCCGTTTATTCGTATGCGTCCGGGTTGACACTTGTCACCCATGGCACTGCATGCATTCCACCAGCACGCATTACCCTTGTACGTCCTCCCTTGCCAACACTTAGGATAAAAAACAAAATGCACATGTCTTTTTGGAATAATATTAAAATATTATTCCCAGGCTTAAGCCCCCTAGGCTTTTCCCCCAGGCTCAACACTTAGCCCCTTTCCCACCTTCCAGCCCCTAATTCCTTGCCCACTCTGTGGATGCTTAGTCCCCCTTCACTCGTTCATCGTGGTCGGTATGCACCTAGTGGTGTTTATATTTTATTAATTGTTCTGCATGATTACATAAACAACAACAGACTCCTGGCCTTCAACACTTAGGCTCCCTGGCCTAACAACACATAAGCCTCTAGCTTATAAGAACTCGACTCACCAGCCTATAAATCATAATTACAATTCCTTTCATAACATGGTTTACTATGGGGCTCGGCCTTGGGGACACTACAAATGTGTAATGATCCAGATTTATGAGCGGAACGAGATGAAAACATACATTTATAATATTAACACAGAGACATAGTGAACAATTATAGAGATACAATAAAACTTGACTTCTATTACATAAGAAATATGTTGAAATTGTAAACTGCAGACTGAAACAAGCTTGTTGGAATGGTTACAACTTATCTCTGAGAAGAGATGTGATAGATAAGCTCATTCACAAGAAGATGAGTACAATGAGGCTCTAAAATCCTTTTTACAATAAACGTGAATTCCAAAACCCTAGACATAAAAAAACCTAACCCTATGAGATGAAGTGCCAAAAGTCATGTGGGCCCTGTTGTAACATTTGCATATGATATTTGTTTTAGGTGCACGATAGCGTGTTGGAAAGGTCTATCCGAGGACTACATATTATGTCAATAAAGTATAACTCTATTACTAGTTCGACTGTGTCGAGCCCTAAAAACACTGTTTAGGGCCTCAAAATGGCCTCGGAAGCTCAAGACTCGAAAACTAGGAAAACAAAATGCCAAACTAAGACACTACCCAGATGATCTTGTTGGAATAGGTGGGTGGCCACCGATATCCACATGGATCATGTAATTCCTTCCATTTTCAACATGGATTTGACAAGTGGTATTTTGAAAATATAACAAAAAAATATATTCAATATTGGTCATAAATAAAATATTTCAATGTCCATATTAGGTGAAATAATTTTATATCAACTTTACATAGAGAGAGTAAAAGATTTCATATTCATTTATAGGTGTTTTCTGCTATTGAGATCGGCTTACAAACAACGGTATTAATGAACAGAGGAAAAATAGACAATATAACACATCACACACAACGTAGATGAATAGGGGGAAATGATATCTCATTATTTCCCATCCAAGTGGAGAAATGAATACACAAGTCTCAATAAGCTCCGCATGGGCTTCTACATTTAAACAAATAAAATCTCAAGCATTTCCAGTCATACAAAAATTCAAAATTTTGAGAAACCTTCAATCATATTATAAATGCAAGATGTGTGTTGTTACCACCCAAAAATCTCCTCCTTGACAACAATTTTCTTGTACCTTTTCCAATGAATCAATCATCACATTTCCTACAAGCCAAGAGAATCCAAACACCACCACAATTTCTCTAACAATACTAGTTGCATGAACATGTTTGTACATTTTTATCTAGTGTGAACCACTCCACCTTCTCTGAATCAACATAACCATATGATAAATCACTGCAACCACTGTAGGTCATAATCATGCTTCTAAGATATTGAAGCATCCCTTTCCATGCGCTTTACCTCGTTTTTCCATGTGTCCATTGAAAACACCAATTGCATTTGAAATATTTTAACATTCAATTGCAAACATCAACCTTCCTATTGTATTAACATATGCTACAAGAGACATATAATCCATTTCTTCCTTACTATCAGGACATACACTTGAAGAAAGCTTACAATGGAAAGCTAAAGGGATATTTAATGGTTTCACAATATTCATATTGAGACTCATCAATGTCTTCTCCATTGATCCATATTGGATCCTTATATTGTTTGTTATCTATCTTGATCCTTTTAGAGTGGAAAAAATTGGAGGAATCAGTTTGCAGGACCATTTTAGTAGTAGGTCCTAGTTTTGAAAATTGGGTTCTGTAACCTTTTGAGGCCATTTTGAGGGATCAAACAACATTTATTTGAGTTAAAACTTTATCAACATAACTTGGACCCTATGATGTTATTATACACATTGAGAGATTTCCAATGGTGCAATAATCACGACAATCAGAGCTCAATCAGAGCTTGTATGCAAAAGTTATGCATCCTGCAAGTTGACCTACCATGTTGACCACCAAGGTACAAGATAATGGCACTCCATCCCCTGTTACTCATGGATATAGGGATAGCTACATACGTAATTTGAAGAAGATTCTAAAATGTCCAAAACCCTATCATAAGAAAGGCTTGAGGAAGTAAAAAAACCTACCCTAGATGGCTATCAGGCTATGTTAAATACCGGGCCACTAGGAGGTGAAGGGGTTCTATTCTTTTTCATTGTATATTGTTCCATATCTGAGAAGAATTGGGCCACGAGGAAGGTCATCCACCTTCCCTATCCAACCAGTGGGAGAGAATTAGTATATTGTCAGTAATTACTATTGTAATCTGCACTGGTCAGTCTGGTTGAGCAAGGAATGCTCAATAATAGTTAGTATGCTAGTTTTTGGTTAGTAAGTTACTTTTTAAACAAACCTCGCCAATCTAGTTGAGAATATTTCTTCCTAAAATAATTTTATTTTTCAGTCTTGTCCATCCATTTCTATGGAAACAACCCTCGTCGGTTTAGTTGACCGGGGCATGGTAGAAATAAAGAAACAACTTCTTTTGTAACTACATTTTTTTGCAGAGGAAAAAGTTTCCCTTAATATTATTAAGAGGGCTCTCCTCTCTTTTGAATATACAAAAAATAGTTTCTATGTCTTATTGTTTTCTTTCATGTTTGTTGCGTTTTCTGTGTGAGTTTTCTTGTTATTTCATTTTACCACTATGCCTAGTTTTTTTCTAGTTTTCCCTTCTGATCTCGATTGTACATCAATAAAATATAATAGTGGTATTATGTGAGCATAACAGAGGAAGAAAGATTTTATACCAGCCATACAAGACACAATTCAAAGGAAACTCCACAGAGAGTGTCTCTTACTCTGTACTTGCATCATTTCTATACTAGAGAAAAGAGAGCATAGAAACCTCACCTTCTAGTTGGGTTTTCTCTCATATTGGGTTTTCCAGGTCATATATTGTGTTAATTTGTGGATGGCGTGATTGTATTTTATCATTCTCTATTTTATTCATTTTATCTATTTCATGCATAAGCAAAAAGTCAATAACTAAATATTTTGGAGATCTAAAGGAAAAATAACCTTAAAATAAATATTTCAATATTTTTATTAGATCTATTGTGACAAACTGTTCTAGTGGAATATCCACGACAATTTATAGATGATATTGGTATCAAAGAAATGTTTTTATTTTTGGTATTTTTGGGAAGTTGTACGATCTAGGAATCAAATTAAAGAGAATTCATTGAAACCCTAGCCATAATAGACAAGTTTGTTCATAATAACCCTCAAGATCCAGCAGAAGAGATATTTGAGTAGTTAGAAGCGCAAGTTGTTACACATCAACATTACTTTCTTTGATAAGTGTCACAAGTGTCACATGTTGCTCACAAGTGTCGCAAGTGTCAAGAAAATCATATTTCCATGATGACGACACTAAGGAGACACTTAAAATTCCTCAAACACTTAATTTGAAGGAAGATGAATGGCTAACTGAAGTTAAGAACCTCTTGCCACCTGAAAGAATCACTGAATCTAAAGTTTTAGAAGAAAGTGCTCCCCTATATCACTCTTAAGAGCACTGACACTCCCCTATAAAGTGCTAGGGAGCATTATAACACCAAACAACCCTTCTGAGGGAGCGCTATGGATTTTTAGAGCACTGGCGCCCCCATAAAGCCTATTAGGGAGTGCTATAGCGCCCTGATGCCCCTTTTGAGGGAGCACTGTCTAATCTGGGCAGGAATTGGTCTGTTGAGGAGAATAAGGGGAAAAGATTTCAATCTTGGAAGGTAGTTGAATTCGAATTCCTGGTTCAGCCATGATCTTAGGGAAGATCCCCGACTCAAGGAGGAAAATACTCAACTTACTCTAAAGATACCTCAAGAGATTAGGCCTCTCTAAACCTATATAAGTAGTTTCTATGATGGTGGAAAGGAGGAAGAATTGGAAGCATGAAACCTATGATCTCATAGGAAACATACATTGAACTGGAGGAAAGTAATCAGTAAAGTTGTTGTCGTCCGGATCGTGGATCTTTTGAGCAAGGGTTAGACAAAGGGGACTTGATGAAGCTGTCGCATTTTCATCTACGGTTGTAAGTTACTTCTGTCATTGTTCTCATTAATATGAAACACTTGGAATGTTTCTTTCTAGTTTGTGTTTAATCTCACATGAACTTGTCTCTGATAGATAGATCTATTTCAAGCTAATATCAATAGAGTAGGAAGTGGTTGTACTATTGTTTGTCTACAGGGATCATCGAGGAGCGAAAGATTGAAGCTCAACTTGGAGCGTGCAGGGACAAATGCCAATAAAAGGTACTTCTTTTCTCCTTCCTCCTCATGCATTAGTTTGTATAGATTTGAAATAAAGTCAGTGTCCACGTTAAGCATCTTCTTTCTTAAGAGTTAAGAGTCTAGCTCTCAAGAGGAGATCTACCTGTCTGCAGGGAGATTTTCCTTCAACAGAAACTTGCGACTCCACTGGGGAGCCTCGAATTGAAACTTTTTGGTTTTGATTTTTCCTCATAGACCTTGTATTACCCTTTGATTGTTTTCAGACCTGGTTCACCCCTTTTTGACTGATTTCATGTGCTGATTGACTCCTTACCCCATCACACTCAGCTTGATTGCCAAAATTCGACTGAAATTTTGGATTTTTTGACATTTTCATGAGCTTTTCAAACCTGGCGCCCCTTTGGCTATGTTAACAGAGTGACATTTCTCCCTGGATGTGTTAGACAGAGCGCTATAACGCTTGGTGCCATTTACACCAGAGCGCCAACCCTCTTTTGGCAAAAAACCCTTCTAAAATTGCTTTTTTCAGGGACCAGTCTCTGTGTTTCACTTGCTGAGCCTCTCTGTGAGTCAATGCTTCTTCCCACTCAACTTTGAAATCCTTCCTTCTAAGGAACAAATACCTTGTTGTTTAGATTTTGTAGCCTTCTTCATTATTTTTGAGTTTTTCTGCTGTTGGGAGTTTGAAACCAATGCATTGTTTTTCTCTCCTTTTTGACTGAGCGAGAAACTCTGGTGAAGGACATCATAAGTCTACAAATCACTTCATTTGGTTTTTGTTAAGGTCATTGTTCTTCAATCTCTCTTTTGTGTGAAATTCTTGGTTTTCTTTGTTTTCTTTTTTTGCTTCTTTTTTTCGACCACAACAAGAGGGTGTATTGTTTGTACGCAACTTGCTTATGCTTGTATGATTTTCCTTGATCCAAAAGGTTAATTAGAAGGAGAAGTGTTGTTTTGAATTAATCATTATTCACACACAAACAATAAAGAGACATCTTCATGATTGATTTTCATATTAGAAGACATTTCCAAAAACGTTTTAGCACCACATTGGATTTGATTGAATTTTTTTTGTTTAAGGACATTCCTTATTAGTGCTTGTTAGTGAAAATAACTCTCTCTCTCTCTCCCTTAAATAGATATTCATCGAAAAGAAATGACTTCTTATCATCTTTGATGCATTCTTTGGGGATTGAGTCATCATTCCATCCATTTCACTTCCATGCATCCCTTTTGAGTAAAGAACAACTATAAAATGAACGCTAATTAAAAACTATCTAGAACATTTTCTTTTCTAGGATCCTCCACCAACAAGTAGACTAGGATTAGTAATTCGGATTAGGCTGTGAGCATAACTCTCCAAAGTTTCCAAAACAAACATTAGCATCCTGAGCTAGGGAGAGTCAAATCCAATTGTCGTATAAGTCTTCCTGGGATCCCCCTCTCACACAGGGGTTACACACGAGGTCGCACTCGGGAAAGCTACAGAGATTATCCCTTTGTGGTTTGACTGATTGTAGTAGTCATATCGTATTATGGGGATTGCTTAAAGGTATACCCACAATGTTGAGTGGAAGCCTTTCAAGTTGATTTCGGGCTAGATACCCTGCCCGTATGTTCGGACTGGACTGTCGACTATACCCGCCCAGGGGCTGACTGCGAATTGGTAACTTTAGTGGCCATAATATTTAGGGTCTTACACAAGGTGACAGTAAAGGGAAGTCTCACTGTACCTGGAACAAACATTGGTCAAACTCACTCGGTCTCCTTGGAGGGTAAATCCACAATTACTGCGTGGAAGCTTGCACCAAGGTGAAAGTCCGTTAAGAAGGTCGCCATTGTAACTGTTCCACCATATCCCTGCCCCTTCTTGACTTGATCACGCAACATTGGATTTAATCACCAACTAGTACGATCATCGAGAGAAGGTTTTGTTTGCTTGGTTGTGATTCCTAGATTCTATTAGCGTATGCTGCTTCTTTTCGGTAGTTGGCCATAGATTTTTTCTGCCGACTCTTTTTTTCCAACATCGACCTTCTATGGCGTTTGCGGAGGCTCCAGGGACTTCCTCTAGAAAATATGGAATAGAATACCCCTTTACCCCCTCATTCTATGGAGGAATCGCCTCAACAGAGCGAGGTTCATGACACTATAACCTCCCAAGAAGAAGTTCCCACCTCTTTAGAGAATTTTCAAATTATTTCAAAGTCTTCGGAGGCTTTCCGCATTCTGGAGGGATATGCGAGACATGTTCTCCAACTCAATTCAGCCGGTGAATTCATCGTCATCAATCCTTCTGACGTTTCGACTGGGTCTCATTCAAACCCTCTAGTCGACAACCCCTTTTGGACCGCAGATATTGTTCGAAGTCCACCGTGCATGGTGCAAGATCTTTATGGAACATGAATAGGTGCCAATGCGCCTATCACCTACATTGTACCCTTAAACCATTTTACTAGTACTGCCATTTTTTCAACTACGCCGTCCGTTGATCCAAACACATCGTCCGTTGGCCCAAGGTCCACGTTTTCTGTCTAGACGAACCATTCTACAATGGTCCCTCACGTGCTGACTATTCCCGTCGGTAATGCAGTGGTTAGCCAAGATGCAATTGACACACCACTAACACCTAGACCTTCATCATCACTCCCTATTGGGTATAGAGCTTTGAATTATTCCGCTATCACTACTACCCAAGTTATGCCTAGAAGTTCTATACCTATACAACAACCCAGAGGGACCGGTCTTGGTGGATTTAATCCGTTAAGAAACACTGATCAGTCATTTATGTATGGTTCCCAAATTCCGGGAAATCCACCTCAAGGTGGGAGGAATCCTCCCACTATAGGACAACTTCCATTTGGAGGGAAACCTCATGCTGGGGGTCAAACTCAATTCGGAGCCTACCATCAACCGTATGGACAAAATGTGTCTCCCACACCCAATTCGTGGAATATCCCTTTTCCAGGAAACCCACAGGTCTCGAGGGGACACAATTCTCAAGATCCACAACAAACTCTTCCCCCTCAAGGGACTCATCTATATCCTCCTTATGGACAAACGCAAAATTTGGCTTATAATCCTCAAAACCCATCCGGTTATCCTCCAGTCGCACATGTTTCTCGAACCCCCTCAAATCCTGTGTACACTGGTCAAAACCAACCTTATACAAGAGGACCCACTGGTTACAATTATCTGCCTAACCTAGTGTATGGTCCTACTGGTGTTCCTATGCCACACCATTATTACCTGCAGGTTAACCGACAACTACCTTTCGTAGCGACTCTGGACCTCCCAGACTTGTCTCGGTTAACGAATGATCCTATTTTTCATTCTCTGGTTTGGCCAACTATTCCAGCTAAACTTCCTTCTGATATCCCAAAATTAGATGGAAAGTCTAGAGAAGACCCAAACAACCATGTGATGACTTTCCATTTGTGGTGTTCATCAAATTCCCTCATGGACGATTCTATACGCTTGCATATTTTCCAACGAACGCTTACGGGTTCTGCAACAAAATGGTATATTGAACTACCACTTGCTTCTTTTCACGATTTCAACTCTCTTTCCATGTCCTTCCTCACACACTTCCAACTACCCATTCGATATGAGATGGGCACCGAACTATTGACCTCCCTTCGTTAGACAACCTCCGTACATATCTCTGATCATATTCATGAATGGAGACGACGACAGAGGTTAATCAAAGCGGTCATTCCTGACCAATTATTAGCGGAATGGTTCACTAAATCATTGTTACCCCAGATATCTCATTGATACAGGAGCATCTCCCACATCAAGCGAGCCAGCGCGGAAGTGAAGGACAGCTGGACAAGTGCCAACACATATTTTGAAAATCACCTTGGAAGTTGTTGCGCAAAATCTTATATGAGCCATTAATATGAAGCGCACTTGTATAATGTAAAATGGACCTTGAGCCTTTAGCTCTCGTCCTTAGTAGGTAGGAAGGATTTAAAGTAGTTAATGCAGGTAGATAGGATTTAATTCTAGATTAAACAGTTTGAGAGCGCAAGAGGGAAACGGGATATAGACACCCTCCTTGTGTATTGTAACAATATTGAAGTTAGATGAAGCAACATTGTTGAAGAGAAAGAGCATGCAAAGAGCTATGTAAGAACACCCATGTACAGATATTTGAATTAATAGAAAGAGTTTGATTCAAATTCATGGTTTGTGTCTGTTCTCTGTGTATTGATGCTGAGTGATATGCTCATAAATGTTTGCTTCCTGTTATACATTTTCTTTATATGTTGTGTATATGATTTCATGGTGGAGTTTGAAATCTGAGTAGAAATAGGAATGAGTTTCAATTGTTTCTCTATCTGAACAAGAGTTCCTGCAAGGAGTGCAGTCGAAGTGTCCGCAAGGAGTGCATTGACAGAGGGTTCATATAGGTAGCTTTTGTTCTCATTTCCGCAGAAGTACAGACAGGCACAGGAAATGTGCAAGGAGTGCGCAGGTCAAGAGAAGTCTCAGGGTTGTGAATCTGAGTGAAGTATTGAAGACCGTTGTTGCAGGTGTGCGCAGGGTTGAGGGAACTCAACACTTGGAAGTGTCTGAAAGTTTCCGCAAGGAGTGAGAGCAAGAGGTGTTTATGAGAAGACGCAGAGTCGTGGAAAATCTTAGCAAGGATAAGGCCTTCGAAAACTGTCAAGGGGTTGCACAGGATTGGTACCTTAAAATCTTGTAAGAAAGCATCGCAAGTTATGTGCAGGTGGACGAGTTCCGCGGAGGAACACTTGGTCATTCGCAGGAATCACCGAGCCAAGACGGACGGTTGGTATTCTCCAGGGAGGATTCGCGACATTCCATGAGCCGTCAGATCCCACAGAGGAACATGTGAGTTACGGTGGAAGCATTGAAGGGTTCAAAGCTTAGGAGGGCCAGGACCGTAGATCTGAGTCACAAGGATCATCGGATCTTCTTTTGGTTTCGCATATCGGGGTTTTGTAAGTGGAAACTTCGAAACATTGCAACGAAAATCATGAAATCGCGAAACGATGATATCCTGACGAGTACGAGAATAGTGTGGGGCCACAAGAGTCGGTGGGTGGACAAGTGGCACGCCTTATCGGGCTTTCGCAGTGAGAAGTCCCGAAACAATCGCATCAGGATTCACGATATTGTGAACTCCGAAATGCCGATAGAGGTGATGCAGTGTTGAAAAATCAAACTCACGCGTGTGTCGGAGTTTCGACGTATCGGGCATCGGGAGTCAGGAATACGAGTGCTTCAACATCGCGAGTGTCGAATTTGCGATAGAGAAAACCCCAATAGAAAAAGGTCAGCGTTGACTGGTTGTCAGGTTTTGGGGATCCGAGAGCACAACGTTCAACCACTGACCTCGTGAAGTCGCGAAGTCCGATCCCCCGAGTGTGAAGAGGGGATCCGGTGAAGATTTTACTGTGGGTGCATATTTCCTGATAGGGAAAAAGAAGAGCCTTAGAGTTCTTCGGGCTGTGTAGGGAAGAGAATATCCTACGTCGACGTGGACCCTACGACCTGCGGGTTGTGGAGTAGAGGGTGTCGACATCAAGTGGTATCAGAGCTTCAGGTTCTTGTCTGTATATTTCAGGCAAGGGAGGCATAAGAGGTAAAGAGAACTCTGATACACATCAACTGGTATCAGAGCTTCAGATTCTTGTCTGTATATTTCAGGCAAGGGAGGCATAAGAGGTAAAGAGCACTCTGATACACATCAAGTGGTATCATAGCTCAGAAAGGTTCTTTGCTTTCTATAGCAGAGAAGAGAATTCACCATGCCACCAAGAAGAAGGGACGTGAAATCACCCGATCCAGAGGATAGGGAAATGTCGAGAAGAAGAGGTAGGCAGATGACAGATACAGCTATGGAGAGAGAGATGCATGATCTGCAAGCTAGACTCGAAGACATGGAGACAACACATAGATGCACAGTAAGTGCAGGGGATCTTAGTGATTCCGAAAGTGAATATGAGGCTGAACGAGAAGAGGAATTTGCAACTGAAGATGCATCAAATGAGTGTTTGATCAGAGCTATTGCCAGGATGGGTGCAAGAGCAAAGATGGACATTCCATGATCCAAATTATTTTCGGCACGAAATGAGAGCGGAGATATAATAAAGAAATGCACAGAGATATTGCAGATATTCAATAATATGACAAAAATGTATCAGAGATGCAACCATAAACACAGATATACAGTAATACACGATTTCTATTAATCAAAGAAATGTACAGAGACTGTAAAAATACAGAGTGAAAGACTCGCTAGAATGGTGGTAGCTTATCTCTGAGAAGAGAT
>ML776950.1:1048198-1077961 GCA_009831015.1 Picea engelmannii | reverse complement strand
GGGTCGTAACTTTTGCATACGATCTCCATTTTAGGCGTGTGATAGCTCGTTGGAAAGGTATCGTTGAGGAGATTCATTTTGGGGGCTCAATTATGACTTCATCTATCATTGAGAACCTCTATCTCGAAAAACCTTCATTTTGACCCTCAAAATGGCCCCGAAAGTTAAAACCTGCTAAAAATAGTAAATTGCCAAAATTGCCAGAAAACTGTTTTGAGCCAGTCGGAAAAGGTGGGTGGCCACCGATATCCACCTGGATCATTCCAGTTTATGAGGGAAACTTGGATGCAGAGGAGATTGTAGACTGGATTAGATCTCTGGACACATACTTCGACTATGAAGATGTCGAGGAAGACAAGAAAGTCAAGCATGTTGTCACTAGATTAAAGGGACATGCAACATTGTGGTGGGATGAACTACAAGATGATAGACGTTGCAAGGGAAAGTAGAAGATCAAGAGCTGGGATAGAATGATCGCGAAGATGAAGGAGAAATTCATCCCTAGAGATTATCAAATTACTCTGTTCAGGAGGATGCAGAACCTGAGACAAAAGTTGATGACATCGAAGGAATACACTAAGGAATTGTATAAACTGAACATCAGGGCATGTCATTGGGAAAGAGATGATGAAAAAGTTTCCAGATACATGAATGGCCTGAGGTATGACATTCAGGATGAGATGAGAATGGTAACCATATGAATGGTGGAAGATGCTTATCAGATGGCTTTGAAAGTGGAAGAGAAGCTGAGCTGAAAGAAGAGTCAGAGGGGCTGAGGCAGAAGTCAGCCCAGAGGAAAATCAGTTTCCCAGGACAAATACCAGAAGCCCAAGGAGGACTGGAAGAAACCTCAGACTCAAACAGAGAGAGGTGGGACCTCACAGCGAGGGCCATATGTTGAACAGAGAGGGAAACATAATGAGTAGAGAGGAGATTATGCTGACAACAACACTTTTCCTCGTACTAGAGGTAGAGGAAGATGAAGAGGTGGATTAATCACATGCTTCACATGTGGAAAGAATGGGCACAAGTCTTACGAGTATCCAGATAAAAAGAAGGACATTGGAGAATCTCACATCATTGAGGCACAGAGGCGGGATGTTGAAGCAGAAGATGTCGAAGGCGGAAGATTGTTGATGATGTGAAAAGTCCTTTTGACACCAGAGAAGGAGGTGGAGAGTTCAGTCCAAAGGAACAAACTTTTGAGGACTGCTTGCAAGACCAAGGAAAGGGTATGCAAGGTCATTGTAGATAGTGGTAGCATGGATAATCTTGTTTCTACAGAGATGGTAGAGAAGCTGGAGCTGGAGACGACTGATCATCCAAGCCCATACAGAGTTTCGTGGCTACAAAAAGGACACCAGGTAACTTTCACTAAACAATGTTTAGTTTAATTCAAGATAGGAGGATATAATGATAAGATCTTGTGTGATGTCATTCCTATGGATGTTTGTCATCTATTGTTGGGTAGACCATGTAAATATGACAGGAATGTGATTCATGATGGGAGAATGAACACATACACCCTAGAGAAGAATGGGAGGACTCACATGTTACTTCCAATTAAGGATAAGGAGGTCAAGCTGGAAGTAAGCAACACAATACTTCTCATGAGTGGGAAGAAACTTCTTACAGAGGTTAAGAAGAAGGAAGATCCACAGTTCATAGTGGTCAGGAAACCAAAGATTGTTTTGACCAGCACAAGAGTGGATGATTTACTAGATGAAATTCAGGAACTGCTGGAAGAGTTCGCTGATATAGTAGTGGACGAATTACCTCGTTCATTGCCACCGATTAGAAGTGTGAGCCATCATATTGACCTCATTCCAGGAGCCAGTTTTACAAACAAAGTTGCATACAGATTGACGCTGCAAGAGAATGAGGAGGTCAAGAGGCATGTCCAGGATTTTTTGGACAAAGGTTTAGTCAGGGAAAGCTTGAGTCTGTGTGTTGTTCCAACAATACTCAGTTCGAAGAAAGACGGAGGCTGGAGGATGTGTACTGACTCGAGGGCGATCAATAAGATAACCATCAGGTACAGATTTCCATTGTCGAGGATGGATGATCTGATGGATTGCTTGAGTGGAGCAAAATATTTTTCAAAGATTGATTTGAAAAGTGGTTATCACCAGATCCTCATGAGCGAAGGTGACGAATGGAAGACAACATTCAAAACCAACGAAAGGTTTTATGAATGGATTTTTATGCCATTTGTCTTAACAAATGTGCCAAGTACCTTCATGAGGTTGATGAACGAAGTCCTGAGGGAGTTCATCGGAAAACTTGTCATTGTGTATTTGGATGACGTACTGGTTTACAATAAGACAGTGGGAGAGCATCTGAAGCATTTGGCTATAGTGATGCAGAGGTTGCAGCAGGAAAATCTATTAATAAACATGAAGAAGTCCTCATTCATGCAGACAAAACTCATTTAATTGGGATTTGTTATTTTGGCAAATGAGTTGAGAATGGATCCAGATAAGGTGGAGGTGATCAAGAATTGGCCATCACCGAAGAACATATTTGAGGTGAGAAGTTTTCACGGATTGGCTAGTTTCTACTGAAAATTCATCAGGAATTTCAGTGGAATTAGCGCAACGATGATGGATACAGTGAAGAAAAGACATAAGTCTTTTCACTGGACTGAAGAGGCCGAAAAGAGTTTCAATCTGTTGAAAATGAAGATTACGGAACAACCAGTTCTGGTGTTACCGGATTTCCAAAAGACATTTTAGGTGAAATGCAATGCAAGTGGATTTGCAATCGGGGAAGTCTTGAGTCAAGAAGACAGGCCGATAGCATACTTCAGTGAGAAGCTGAATGAGGCGAAAGTAAAGTACTCCACTTACGATAAGGAGTTTTATGCTATCATCCAGGTGTTGAATAAATGGAGGCATTACATGATCCTGAAAGAATTTTTCTTATACAGTGACAATCATGCACTGCAGTTTGTGACTCAACAGGAGAAGTTGAATCAGAAGCATGTAAAATGGGTTGAGTATATGAAGAATTTCACTTTTCAGGTTGTCTATGGCATGCAGCCGAGAGGGATTTCTGAACTGAGGGATTCAGAACTGACTGTGACTAGGAGCGCTAGTGCAGAAGAATTCTTAGAGGCGATGAAGGAACTTCACAGTCAGGTGAAGGAGCACTTGCAGAATTCAAGCCAGGAGTACAAGCATAGAGCCGATCAGCACCGGAGACAACTTCAGTTCGAAGTTGGTGACTTGGTTCTGGCACATTTGAGAAAGGAAAGGTTCCCTAGAGGAACATATAATAAATTGAAAATGAAGAAAATCGGGCCATGTAAGGTCTTGAAGAAATATGGGGCGAACGCGTATGAGATTGAATTACCCGATGGGATCGAAATTTCTCCGATATCCAATATCTCATAATTGTACCCATATAAAGCTGAGGAAACAGAGACTGGAGATGAGCAGCCAGTGATCCAGTGGATGAAACAGATGCCAGTTGCAGAGAAGCTGCAGATGGAGTGCATACTAGACAAGAGAGTAAGTAAGAAGATCAGGCAAAAAGAATACTTCGAGTATCTGGTCAAGTGGAAAGGCCATCCAGTTGAAGATGCCAGCTGGGAACACCCATGTACAGATATTTGAATTAATAGAAAGAGTTTGATTCAAATTCATGGTTTGTGTCTGTTCTATGTGTATTGATGCTGAGTGATATGCTCATAAATGTTTGCTTCCTGTTATACATTTGCTTTATATGTTGTGTATATGATTTCATGGTTGAATTTGAAATCTGAGTAGAAATAAGAATGAGTTTCAATTGTTTCTCTATCTGAACAAGAGTTCCTTCAAGGCACATGAGCCATGCAAGGAGTGCGCAGGTCAAGAGAAGTCTCAGGGTTGTGAATCTGAGTGAAGTATTGAAGACCGTTGTTGCAGGTGTGCGCAGGGTTGAGGGAACTCAACACTTGGAAGTGTCTGAAAGTTTCCGTAAGGAGTGAGAGCAAGAGGTGTTTATGAGAAGACGCAGAGTCATGGAAAAGCTTAGGAAGGATAAGGCCTTCGAAAACTGTCAAGGGGTTGCACAGGATTGGTACCTTAAAATCTTGTAAGAAAGCATCGCAAGTTATGTGTAGGTGGACGAGTTCCGCGGAGGAACACTTGGTCATTCGCAGGAATCACCGAGCCAAGACGGAAGGTTGGTATTCTCCAGGGAGGATTCGCGACATTCCATGAGCCGTCAGATCCCACAGAGGAACATGTGAGTTACGGTGGAAGCATTGAAGGGTTCAAAGCTTAGGAGGGCCAGGACCGTAGATCTGAGTCACAAGGATCGTCAGATCTTCTTTTGGTTTCGCATATCGGGGTTTTGTAAGTGGAAACTCCGAAACATTGCAACGAAAATCATGAAATCGCGAAACGGCGATATCCTGACGAGTACGAGAATAGTGTGGGGCCACAAGAGTCGGTGGGTGGACAAGTGGCACGCCTTATCGGGGTTTCGCAGTGAGAAGTCCCGAAACAATCGCATCAGGATTCACGATATTGCGAACTCCGAAATGCCGATAGAGGTGATGCAGCGTTGAAAAATAAAACTCGCGCATGTGTCGGAGTTTCGACGTATCGAGCATCGGGAGTCGGGGATATGAGTGGTTCAATATCACGAGTGCCGAATTCGCGATAGAGAAAACCCCGATAGAAAAAGGTCAGTGTTTATTGGTTGTCGGGTTTTGGGGATCCGAGAGCACAACGTTCGACCACTGACCTCGTGAAGTCACGAAGTCCGATCCCCCGAGTGTGAAGAGGGGATCTGGTGAAGAGTTTGTTGTGGGTGCATATTTCCCGATAGGGAAATAGAAGATCCTTAGATTTCTTCAGGCCGTGTAGGGAAGAGAAGATCATGCGTCGATGTGGACCCTCTGACCTGTGGGTTGTGGAGTAGAGGGCGTCCACAACACTCGGGATGTTGCTATGGGTGGTGTAGTCACCGAGGAAGAAGTTATTGCTCGAGCTCAATACTTAGATTTGGTTTATTCACAATCTGGTACTCTGTACGAGTTGATACCAAATTCTACCCATGCCACTAATGATCCATCCAAACCATCGTCTACCTCGCACGCGGATGGAGTTATTGGCTCCGTCAAAACCCAATCTACTTCCCAGTCGACTGGAACAACCTAGCGGTCCACTGCGACGCCTTCTCCCAATTCGACTACACCCTCTTCTACCTCCTCTCAAACTCAAGTCTCTGAGGTGAATACGGTCCAATCGACCTCTTCACAACAATCTGGAGGCAAGAAGAAAGCAAGAAATAAGCCAAAGAAAAACAACAACAATGAACAACCAAAAAAACAACCTCAAACCCCTGCTGCCGGAAAACAACCACAACGGAAACCAAAATTCCCATGTCTCATTTGTGGTGATGATCACTACACTCGAGACTGTCTACATCTTGATGAAGTGGCCAAACGTTTTAAGGGAAATTCACTACCTGCTGCGCTTACTCAGCCTTTTCTACAACAACAATCTTTGGTTGCTCAAACCCCCACTCCAGGGGGTAGCTCCAACCAATCCCATGATGAGGCCTCGAAAATTGACCACATTTACATGTTTAACGGGATTAATCTAACCACTCACACTACGACATACAAAACACTGATTAAAACTGATAAGCCGAAACCCACTAACGGTTCCTTACTAGACCCATTACCATCTTTCGTTAGTCCTCCGTCTACTAGCCCTCTGTCCGGGCCACCTCAGATCGAGAAACCTTTGTTTGACTCCATATTATGCCCTCCTAAGAGAACTATCCAGAAATCTACCTTTAATCCTAGTTCACGGGCTGCCCAAAACTACAACATTATTGAAGATTTGGCTCAAGCACCGTGTGCTATGTCTGCTTTGGAAGTTCTACAACACTGTCCCAGCCAACGTAGAACGCTCTTAGCTGCCATCGACGCTTTCGATCCAGAGTCATCTAATAACCTCATGTTTAATCTGGATGATCATCAACCTCGACTCTCCCACCAACTATCTTTTCAGATCGATGTTGTTGTTCACAATTAACAAATCCACTGAACTATCTTGGATGAGGGAGCCTCTACTTGTGTCATGTCTTTAGCTTGTTGGAAAGGATTAAAATCACCTGCCCTTAACAAATCCCCTACGATGTTATGCGCTTTCGATGGGCGAGGTTTTCATCCTCACGGACTTTTACAATCCTTAGCCATTCAGTTGAGCAGCAAAACTGTTATTGTTGATGTCGAGGTGGTCGACGCCCCTCTCGATTACAACCTACTACTTGGAAGAAGTTGGTTCTATACTATGACTGTCATCGCCTCGTCGGTGTTTCAATGTGTACAATTCCCCCATCAAGGAAAAATTGTCACTATCGATCAACTAGATTTCTGTACACCCGACGCTCATGCCCCTGTCACCAACAACATTCCTTTTTTGGGAGACCACCCAGTTACGTATGAAAGCATTGGTGTTGGCTTGTTAAAATATTCTAGACTTATGGGTACCTTCCCTACACCACTTCCACCCACCACACATCATATTTCCACCATCAATATGATTTCGACTATGGCTTATCAATCTTTGGAATCATATGACCCTTGGATTGTACCTAGTCCTATGGAATTCGATGTGCTAGGTGACACCATGCCACTTAGCCCAGTCGAGGCCACATACGTGGCTATTCAATATACCTCTCCCTCCCTGGACAACACCCATCTATTGGCACCTGATGCCTATTTGATGCCTTCATGGTTGGATTCCCTATCATCTGCAATCAATTACATTTCCCAAATTTTCCCTTCCGACGAATCTATAATGGAAATGCTTAGTATTGACGATGTACCTTGGGATGATAACCATCATCGATCCTCTTTTCTTCTGCCTCTGGAAGAAATTCACCAATACATACACTCTGTCTTCCCTCCTGATGTTACCAATTCTCCACAATATCCCATCCTCACATAAGATACTCTTTCTAAGGGGAATATGGGTAATATCTCTACTATGATCATTATTGATATTTTGATCAAAGAGGGCGTTGTGGAAAACATTAACCTTGGTGCTAATTGCACACCCGAAGAAGTGGTATCTTACACCACTCTGTTTAAATAATTCCGTGATGTCTTCGCTTGGAGCTACGAGGAAATGCCAGGGATCGAATTTTCGATTGTCGTGCATGAAATCAAGACTTACCTAGGTGAAAAACCTGTTCGACAGAAACTCCGCCCTGTTCATCCCATGAAAATCGCAGCCATAAAGGCAGAAGTTGAGAAACTTTTAAAATCTGGCTTTAGCTATCCTGTCCCTTTGACAGAATGGGTCTCCAACCTTGTTCCGGCTGCCAAAAAATAGGGGACCATCTGTGTCTGTGTTGACTATCGGGATCTCAATAAATCTTGTCCAAAGGAAAACTACCCTATGCCCTTCATCGACCAAATCATTGATAATTGTGCTGGGAGCATAATCTTCTCTTTCATGGATGGTTTCTCTGGGTATAACCAGATTGAAATTTTACCTGTTGATCAACATAAGACAACCTTTATCTGCCCATGGGGAACCTTCGCCTATCGAAATCTACCTTTTGGTATAAAAAATGCTAGTGCTACTTTCCAGCGGGCCATGTCGTACGCTTTCCACGATATCAAGCATATTGCAGAACCTTACCTCGACGACTTACCTGCCCACTCATCAAATCGATCAGATCACGTTGATCACTTACGGGCTATTTTTCTTCGATGTCGGTTTTACCATATTCACTTGAACCCACATAAGTGTATTTTTGCTGTCGAATCCAGTCAACTCCTTGGTTTTTTTGTCTCAAAAGATGGGATTCGGGTGGATCCCTTAAAGATTAAGGCTATTCTAGACTTACCCCCACCTACTAGTTTGACCCAACTCCAAAGTTTGCAAGGAAAAGAAAACTTCCTTCGCCGTTTCATTTGTAACTACGCTGAGATAACTAAAGGATTCATGTGATTATTGCAGAAAAACACCCCTTTCATCTGGGATGACATCGCTCAATGATCGTTTGACGCTCTCAAGCATGCCTTGACCCACACACCTTTGTTGCATCCTCCAGAGTATACAAAGGAATACATCCTTTACTTAGCTTCCTCCACTTCCACTATTGTAATGGTGTTAGTTCAGGAGGACCCCAACGGTGAGGAACATGTGATCTATTACTTGAGAAAGAGTCTATCTGGACCCGAACTCCGATATTCACATGTAGAGAAACTGTCTCTAGCAGTCGTCATCATTGTCCAAAGATTTCACCATTACATCCTACTACGCACCACCACTATGATTGCGGACTCAAACCCCATGTACCATGTCTTGACATGTCAAGTGCTCAGGGGAAAATACTCTAAATGGATCGTCATCCTTCAAGAATTCGATCTTGAATTTGCGAAGTCCAAAGCCAAAAAGTCCCCGGTGTTTGCGGAGCTTATCTGTGATCTCCCCCATGCTGATGAAGACATCGAACCTAGATATTCTCTCCCTGACAAAACTCTTTTCCTCATCAGGACCTCTGATCCCTGGTATGGAGACATCCTCCTTTACCTCCAAACCCAACTCTTTCATCCTAACACTTCCCGTGAAGAGTGTCGACGTATTCGTCACCATTCTTGTCATTATGTTATCGTCGACAACACCTTGTATCGTCGTGGTATCGATACTATCCTTCGACGATGTTTGATTCATGCAGAGGCTGAACGCATTCTAAATGACTGTCACCCTTGAGCCTGTGGTGGTCACCTTTCTGGGATGGCCATAGCCCAAAAAATTCTACGTGCCGGCTATTTTTGGCCCTCGATTTTCAAAGATTGTATTGAGGCAGTCAAAAAATGCCCACCCTGCCAAGTTTTTAACAACAAGGCACACACCCACCCTACTACGCTGCACCCCGTTATCGCCATCGGCCCCTTTTCCAAGTGGGGTATCGATTTCATGCAATGTAAGCCTATCTTATCCAGGGGGCACAGTTATATAATCATCGTCGTCGACTACTTTACAAAATGGGCTGAGGCTATGCCTACCTTTCTGAACGATGGTCGTACTGCAACTCTGTTTGTTTTTAACCACATCATAAATCGTTTGGTGTACCACACGCCATTGTCATTGATCATGGTGCACACTTTAAGAACCAGATGATGAGTGAATTGCATGCCAAGTTGGGTTTTCGCCATGAAAAATCATCCCCATACTATCCTCAGGCCAACAGACAAGTTGAAGCCATCAACAAGGTCCTAAAAACCATGATTCAATGCATGGTAGGGGAAAATAAGACATCCTGTCATCTACAAATTTTCTCCGCTCTCTGGGCTTACCGTACTTCCATGAAAACGACAACTGGGTTCACTCATTTCGAGTTAGTGTATGGCATTGAAGCCGTTTTACCAAGAGTGTGAGATTCCATCTCTGAAACCTAAAGTAGAACTCCTACCCCATACTTCTGCCGAAGAAGAACGTTTCTTATATCCAACCAATCTGGATGAAACACGTCGTGATGCCTCTCTCATTAACGAAGCACATCAGAAACGGATAAAAAATCAATACGACAAATCCGTCCATCCTAGGACTTTTGCAGAAGGAGACTTAGTCCTCGTCTATGACCAGGCTCATGACAAACTAGGGACAGGTAAGTTAGAACCTCTGTGACATGGCCCTTACATTGTGAAACATGTTATGCATAGAGGCGCCTACGAGTTAGTCGATTATGATGGAATTTCCCTAGGAGAGCCCCAGAACGGGCTTTACCTTAAAAAGTACTATGCCTAGATCACCTAGCATGTGTACTTTGTACATTATTGTATTCTAGTTTGGTGTGTCTATTTCTTTCACGTGCTCGAGTCTTTACCTTTGCCACTCATAACTATGCCTTTTTTTTTCATGCACAGATGACGTCTTCCTTTCCTATCTTTTTTAGGTTTGCGGATGGCGCTAGTCGACACACCCGTAACATTGCTTCGACAGCATGGGTCATTTACCAATTTGACGAGGTGGTGAGTTCAAGAGGTATTTTCTTAGGACCAACGACTAATAACATGGCTGAATATCATGCTGTCATCGGACTTTTGACCCAAGCCTCCTCCCTAGGTATCTCTCGTATCATTGTTAACCTAGACTTCCAACTCAATCGTATCTACACTATTCGTAATCCTATCCTGCTACGTCTCCACCTACTATTTCGCCGTCTTGAACGAATATTTGATTACATCAAATACAGGCACATTCTAAGAGAACTCAACAATGTTTTGGATTCGTTAGCTAGTTACATCATGGATCGGTATCTCTCCCATAGATAAGGTTTCATGAAGGAAAAGAAATTGTACATCACATGTAAATTAAAACACATCACATTAAAGGCATCATCATGTACAAATTTTTTAGCACTGTAAAAACTCGGAACTGTATATATATACATAGCGTGACTGAAAATGTTTTGATTACATCAAAAAAGTATTTGGAAGAACAAAATTTTGGGTCTTTACACCCATACAACATCGTCTGACAAGTCATATAAAATATACAATCACCAGAGAGACTCTAATCTCTCTGCATTGCATTGTGCTGAGAGTAACATATCACTGCACGCACTACGCGTCTCAGTAGAGAATTAACATTCTTCGACACCCCCACAATGGGTCTCTGTAGATGCAAAGGCACTTCTCTCCTCCGTAGAGGAGGAATGCCCATCATGAGGCCTTGAAGGTTTCTTTCAACCTCCCAGAGACCTATCACTAGTGCCCCTGGATCTACTGCAATCTTAGCACCCCCGCAACGTCCTGGTATTGGTATCTCAGCCGGGTGCACTGCTCCCTTGTATGCATGTTAAAAACAATACATCCATTAAAAACTCTTCCACGTACCCCAAAAATATATATATACGTTAAAAACTTAAAACAAAAACTAGACAAGGTGTTGCTTAGTCTCTCACCTGACGCATCCCAATCTTCCCCCACTGGTAGAATCAAATCCATGCTCCCACGAAAGTCCACATCGACATATGGGAAGTCTTCTATCCAAATATATTGGCATCTCAGCCAAGCGAAGAAGTCACCAGTGAAACGAAACTCTGACTCTGCCACTAGTCTCGGAGACAGACTAGTCCACCGTTCCATCCGTGGTTCTCCCACTGGTCGTACCGCCAATGCAATCTGAGGTTGCATCTGGGGGATGCACTCTAAGAAGAATGAGACCAAGAACGAACCATATCCGAACTGTTTCTGCCCCATCCTACACCACGAAACCTGTTCCTTCACATTCCGAAGAAACCCTGCGCTCCAGTTAAACAGTGATGGCTCCAAACAATGTACACCATAAGCTACCTGTGATCTCGACGCTAGATGTGCGCTAGTGCTTCCCGTCACACTCGTGATGGAAAAAAAAATGGACCGAAGGGGTAACTCTCTAATATCCTTGATGGGGATTCTACCCCCCACCAGTCTTTCTCCTAGGACACAATGACGTGCCAGATACACACCCAATTGCTCAGGAAGCTCCCTCTGTCCGGAAAAAGCTATAGGAACCCCTCTTTTTGAGAGGCCAGTCAAGAAATATACATCTTCCAACTCGATGGTTAGAATCTGTGTTCGATCCAAAGCCCTTTCTCCGCGACATCCCACAAGCTGATTATGTACTCAAGCAGAAGGATTTATTTCTTCATCTTCTGCAACTTGAAGAATTTCAGAAGGCCACAATCTCTCAACATGGACCACGTATGAGGACTCCGCAAAGCATCCAAATCATTGAGCTCATGCTCCCGTTCCTTCCACTTGATCATGGTCGTTCCCGAAATCACCTACAAACAAAAAAAAAACAAAGAATTTCATTATTCAATTTTTTGGCAATTTCTTAAGCAATTTAAAAACTTGAAATCTATTGCCCATACTGTTCAAAAAGGACCACGCCCTCTTTTTATCACTCAATAATCATCATGCATCAATAAAACATTTTAAAATTAAAATAATTTTCATAATGGCTGCGTGGGCATATTTTTGAGTTTCCTATGGATTCTTTAACAAAAACGACCTATCTACTTAAGTATCAAGGTGTTGGCATCTATGCTACTACCCTCTAAACACGTTTTTGTAAACCAATGTCTTTTTCCCATCGTTTTCAATAGAGGCCGATTTGATCTTTTTTGGAACGACCTATGGCTTCGTTTTTTAATTTAAATATTGTTGTGGAAACAAATATTGAACCATGTAATTGAAAGAAGGGGAGATGAAGATCTACCTGGTCCAAATGGCGAGAGAAACGGTCAACCGTAGCTCCGGTATCAAGAAAAACAAGATCCACCTCCAAAGTGAGAATCTCCACTGCTACAAATCCTTATGCAAATGAAATGGTAAATGAAATTTTTTATTGTATTACTATTTATAAATTTCCATTTTTTATAAGGTATAGTTATTTGTGGGTTTCTTTGACAATATAATGGCCTTACTAAACCTCTGGATTGCAGTTTTGACACTATAGGTTTCAAAGCAGTTCTGATCGTTTATTTACCTTGTCACATCCACGAGCATAGTCTTAGTTCATTCTCAAGATCGAGAATATAAGAACCCACCAGGTAGACTTTTATCTCTTTTTTGGACCCGTATGGACACACGAAAAAGGAACCCCCTGGAGTCATCTTTAAACTCTTTTCAGACTCTCTAAATATGAAAAGATCGTCGAGTGATCTTGCTTCCTTTCACACTCGTTAAAAGGTTCGAAAGGGCGTCTTTCAAGTGGTAGTTTATCTCTTTTTCGGCCTTGTGAGACTAACCGTACAAAAAAGAAACTGAGAGAGTTCTCTTTTTAGTGTTTTTCCAGACTCTATAATCATGAAAAACCTTCGAGTTTTCTGTCTTTAGACTCGCTAAAACAAACATCGACAGGCCCATACGGGACTGAACCCTTACTTCTTCCAGTTTGTTAAACAAAGGAATATGAACTTACTGAAGGTGAGTTATATCGAGCATGTGTTACCCACCTCGAGCTCGTTAAATTAAAAAGAGGTACTCGTCTATCTAGATGGGGGAAAATTTGAAAGAAGCAAGCCAAGCAGTCTCTTGAGAACATTACCAAGTAATTCTTAGAGTCGCCCTTGAACACGACATTTTGTCTCTTGCATGCATTTTAATCCACTGAACTTATGCACTGAGCCAATCCTTTGAGTTTCTTTCACTCCTTTGGGTCGCTTGACGTAAGTCACAACATCCATTGCATCGTAAATTTTTGGTCCATGTCATGTTTCTGCTGTTGTGCCTCAGTGTTCAAGGGAAGTATCCGCCTTGAGATTCAGCCATCAAAAATATCTTGTCTCAATACCTGTGTCAGTCCATGTTCATTTGATCTACCAATTACATCTCTGTGTCTGTTTTGTGTCATTGATGGTGGATACATCAAGGCCCTCCCTCGACGAGTCTATTCTTGTCGACTTCAACACATTATCCAGGAACTAGGCTTAGAAACCAGTTAGTACTTTGGGACCTGCATGCCTCAATGGCAGGCCTCCTCACGTCCAACAGTGGGTTTACATCACCGAACTCTGATTGGATGATTCCATGGATTTTCGACTCTAGCTCATCCATTCACATTCGTTGGAATGTACTAGGGTACCTTGGGAATCATTGACATTAATGGTGATCTCCCTCGTGCTTGTTAACGGTTTACATCATTGACCGGTAATCAAGTGGTTTCTTCCATGTTCGACATCAGGACATCTATTCACATGGTTATATTTGTACCACATCAGGATCGGTAAGAAGACCCTGGGTTGAGTGATCACTTTGATATGTACTTTTCCCAGGTTGCGAAGGAGTTTCTCTTGAACAATGACACATATACTATTACATAGATCCACTTTGTATTGGTCATGGCTATGTCTTGTCATCTCGTAGATCCACTGTGTATTTTTCATGGCTACGATCAATTCAGGTCATCAGAGTATAGATCCACACTGTATCCTCGGTGGCTATACCTTTTATCAATACTATTATGGATCCGCAGTGTATTTTATGGTGGCCATATCTTGCAAGTCTTGATCACCCAAGCATAGGTATGCCTGCCTTGGGTTTGAAACATGTCATGATATTTTTTGGATGTTTGTGTGTAGCTTCTGTCAGGTTCCCCACGTCTATACCCTTGCTTGAAAGTCTACAAATCATTTCAGTTATCAGTTCTCATCTTCTAACTTCATACTTTGGGGGGAAATCTGTTACACATCAACATTACTCGCTTTGATAAGTGTCGCAAGTGTCACATGTTGCTCACAAGTGTCGCAAGTGTTGCATGTTGCTCACAAGTATCGCAAGTGTCAAGCAAAGTATACTGCCATGATGATGATACTAAGGAGAAACTTAAAATGCCTCATACACTTGATTTGAAGGAAGAGGAATGGCTAACTGAAGTTAAGAACCTCTTTCCACCTAAAAGAATCACTGAATCTAAAGTTTTAGGAGAGAGCGCTCCCCTATATCACTCTTAGGAGCACTGACGCTCCTCTATAAAGTGCTAGGGAGCGTTATAACACCAAACAACCCTTCTTAGGGAGCTCTATGGATTTTTAGAGTGCTGGCGCCCCCCTAAAGCCTATTAGGGAGCGCTATAGCACCCTGATGCCCCTTTTGAGGGAGCGTTGTCTAATCTGGGCAGGAGTTGGTCCATTGAGGAGAATAAGGGGAAAATCTTTCAATCTTGGAAGGCAGTTGAATTCGAATTCCTGGTTCAGCCATGATCTTAGGGAAGATCCCTGACTCAAGGAGGAAAATCCTCAACTTACTCTAAAGATACCTCAAGAGGTTAGGCCTCTCTAAACCTATATAAGAAGGTTCTATGATGGTGGAAAGGAGGAATAATTGGAAGCATGAAACCTATGATCTCATAGGAAACATACATTGAACTGGAGGAAAGTAATCAGTAAAGTTGTTGTCGTCCGGATCGTGGATCTTTTGAGCAAGGGTTAGACAAAGGGGACTTGACGAAGCTATTGCATTTGCATCTACTGTTGTAAGTTACTTCTGTCATTGTTCTCATTAATATGACACGCTTGGCCTGTTTCTTTATAGTTTGTGTTTAATCTCACATGAACTTGTCTCTTATAGATAGATCTATTTCAAGCTAATATCAATAGAGTAGGAAATGGTTGTACTATTGTTTGTCTACAAGGTTCATCGAGGAGTGAAAGATTGAAGCTCAACTCAGAGCGTGCAGGGACAAACGTCGGTAAAAGGTACTTCTTTTCTCCTTCCTCATGCATTAGTTTGTATAGATATGAAAGGAAGACAATGTCCACATTAAGCGTCTTCTGTCTTAAGAGTTTAGAGTCTAGCTCTCAAGAGGAGATCTACCTGTCCGCAGGGAGATTTTCCTTCAACACAAGTTACCGAAATCACTCGTAATATGAACCTCCTCATGACGGTTCTAGAAGCAAGATCAGACCATTTGGAGATGATGGATACTCTAACTTAGATATCATATCAGAGGGGAATTCATGACATCATAAAGACTCACAAAAGGAGTCATGTAAAGAATCTGAGAAAGAACAACCGAGTTCAAGTGTTTTTAACCCTTCGCAGTACCTATTTAAGATGGAAGTGAAAGTGGACATAAATCCATACCAAGGTGGGATTGATGCATTAAAATTAAATAATTGGTTGCAACAATTATAGTTTATTTTAGCATTCACCATATAAATGAAGAGAAAAATATTTTGTTTTCTAGATTGAAGTTAGAGGGCCATGCTATAACATGGTGGGAAAACCACACGAAAAAACTTAGGTTGGAGGGTGATTCACAAGTAACTAGGTGGGAGGACTTCAAAACCCTCATCAAGTCTCAATTCTACCATATCGGGTGGCACTACTTCAGGCAGAGGTAGGGGAAGAGTGTACAAGAGTACACCATTGAGTTAAGAAATATGGAAATCATGTTGGGTATATCTCCCAAGAACCCAAAATTACTCCTCAAGTATATGGGGGGTTTACACTATCATCTACAAAATAAGGTGATTCTCTTCAAGACAAGGATAGTGGATGAGACATGTGTACATGCACAAAACCTGGAAAACATAGGCCAAAAGAAGGGGCATCCAAATGGTTTGAAGCAGAAAGAGAACTGGGAAGATTCCAAGGAGGGGAAGAAGAAGTGGAAATGGGGGGAAGATAAGAAGAAAACAACCACTACATTTCAGTGAAAATATCCCAACAACCATTGCAATCATTGATACATTGATGGCCACACCAAGGGAAAATGTTGGAAACTACATCTAGGGATGAACCAACAGAACCGCATAAAGGATGGAAAGAAAAAGAACCTTATAGCCACAAATTCAAGAAATTAGGTTGAAAGTAGCTCAAATGTGTATGAAAATATTCTTTGCACCTCTATGAAAAAGGAGGTTACTCTAAGTAGCTTTCATCACCAAGCGAGAAGGAGATGACCAAGATATTCCACTTCAAGTTTCAAGTCAAGAAGACCAAGATAGATGCTCTATTGAACTTTGGTTCAAATACTAATCTTGTACCATTGGATCTGGTCAACAATATTGGATTGAAGGTTCATGATAATCATATCCCCTATCCATTGGGTTGGGTAAACAAGGACGCGTAAATAAAGGTAACGAAACAATGTAAGATTAAATTTGTTGTAAGTGTTAATTTTATTGATGAAGTGGAATAAGATGTAGTACCCCTTGATGTATGTGGAGTAGTGTTTGGAATCCCCTAAATTTTTATGAGGGATGCAATCTTCATGTGGAGAGCCAACCAGTACCGAATGATCAAGGATGTGAATTCCTACATCATTAATGCACATAAAGGAAAGTCAAATATCTCACTTATAAGTGCCAACCAAGGCAAGACGCTGATTAGTTATAGTAATAAATATGTTTTATTTTTCTCAAGAGAGAATCAATCTGATGATGAGTCAATGAGAATGAAGGAATCCTAATAGGGGTGTACTAAATAACATAAACATAAATTGGAGAATACAGAGGAGCATTCAAGGATCCTAAAGGGATACCACCCAAGAGGGATGTGGAGCACAAAATACACATATTTCCGGACTCCCCATTCCCAAATATTGGGTTATATAGAAAATATGTTACAGAAGTGAATGAAGTGAAGAATAAGTTGCAGCAGTTGTTGGAGTAGGGTCTGATTTGACCAAGTACCTCACCTTGGGGATCACCCATCATAATTTTTCTAAAGAAGGATGGGATTTGGAGAATGTATATTGATATCAGGGAATTGAACAAGATTACAATAAAGAATAGACACCCTCCACTAAGGATCGATGATATGTTGGACTAGCTGCAACATGCCAAGTACTTCACTAAGATAGATTTTAAATCAGGATATCACCAAGTATGATTCAAAGAGGAAGATACCTGGCAGACTTCCTTCAAGACAAGGAAATGTTTGTGTGAGTGGTTGGTTATTCTATTCAGTTTGTAATATTCCAAATATAAATAGTATGTAGAAGATAAATAATTAGATAGAAATGGCATATAAACAATTATATAACCAAAATTATACCACAATAATACGAGAATAATACCAGAATAACACGAGAAAGAGCACTATGATTACTGAGAGAAATGTCCACTTGCCTCTTCGAGGGGAAACCTCTAGCAGAGAAGAGCTCTATTACAATAATATCCAAGACAAAACTTGTCATACCCTCTACTCCTATTTATACTAAATGTATCTATCCAAAAGAACTATCTAGAGGAAGATCCTTCTAGAAGCAGAAGCTTCTATTAGATCTTCTTACATTTGACTTATTCTTCCTTATTTCTAGGCCTTATTAATGTTGACCTTTATTACATGGAAATATATTATTCTACCTACATGAGGGGTTAGGTCCCTAACATGTCCTGCCCTTTAAAAACAACGTTGTCCTCAATTCTTGAGATGAGGAAATTGCTGTAGAATGGTAGCTCGTTCCTAAGTGGCATCTGCTGGAGTTGTATATTTTGACTGGACTAACACTTCCTTGATGGTGCACTGACACAAACGATGCTCATGTTGGTCCAAAACTGCTTGTGGTTGTATCCAAATGGATCCTTCTTCGTCCAACTCAGGAAGGTTGGTTTGAGTTTGGAACTTAGTTCCAATCACCTTCTTTAATAAGGAAACACAAAAAATAGGATGGAGATTAGAATGACTAGGAAAAGCTAACTGATAGGCCACCTATCCCACACACTTGAGAGCAGTATAAGGACCATAAAATTTGGGCTCCAGTTTCTGATAATGGTCAACCTTGAGGGAATTTTTCTTATAACTTTACAGTCGAAGAGACACCTGATCTCCTTTTGCAAATTGACGTTCATAGTGACCTTGATCTACTTGTTGCTTCATGCGATTCTGGTCCATGACCAAATTATCTTTGAGGGTATGAAGAATATCCTCTCGAATTGTAAGCATTTGGTCAACCACCTGGACCTTCGAGACACCTGGAAAGTATGAGAGAATTGAAGGTGGATTTTTTCCATATATCGCTTCAAAAGGAGTCATGCGGGTAGTTGTATGGTAAGAAGTGTTGTACCACCATTGAGCTAGTGGTAACCATTGACCCCACTGATTTTTCCTTTTCGATGAAAAACACTGCAAACATGTTTCCAAAAACTTGTTGACAACTTCAGTTTGACCATCAGTCTGGGGATGATAAGTTTTGTTGAGATTAAATTGCCTGTCTTGTAGCTTAAACATTTCTTTCCAAAAATTGTTCGTAACAGTTTGGTCGCGATCAGAAACAATAGAATGAAGCATGCCATGAAGCTTGAAGAAATAATACATGAAAATTTGATCCACAACGGGGGCTATAAATGGGTGTTGAAGATCACAGAAATGAGCATACTTGGAAATACGATCAACTACCACCATGATCACTGATTTATTGCCCAATTTAGGTAATCCTACAATAAAATTCATAGAGATATCCCTGCAAATAGCAGGTGGAATAGAAAGCGGTTGTAGTGTGCCAGTAGCTTTGACTGTTTCTCACTTTTTATGTTGACAAACATCACATTCTTCCACAAAAGTGAAAACGCCCTATTTCATACCATCCCAGAAAAAAGAATGTTTGACCCGGTCATAGGTTTTGGTAAACCTTGAGTGCCCAACGGTGGGTCTAGAATGAAGCTCAGAGAGTACCGTGGATTTAAGTTTTGACTGTTTACTTAAATACAAATGGTCTTTGTATCGAATATCATCATTGATCCAAGAGTACCCTAGGGAAACTGGAGAATTGGCCTGCAATTGTTGTATCAAATGTGAACATTTGGGATCGTGTAGCCACTCCTGGTGAACAACTTGGAGCCAATCTGGTACAATGAAGGAGAGAGAAAAAAGGGACCCTTCATTTTCATATTTTTTGGAAAGTACATCAACAACCACATTGTCTTTTCCTTTCTTATAAATGATCTCATAATCATATCCAAAGAGCTTAGTCACCCATTTTTGTTTCTCTGGGGAGGAAAGGTGTTCTTCCAGAATATACTTGAGGCTTTGATGATATGTATTAATTTGGAATCATTTCCCCAATAGATAAGTGCCAAAGATATATGACATGTATAATAGCCAATATTTCCTTTTAATAGATTGATTTGCCCAAATTTTGCTCTGACAATTGTTTGCTGGTAAAGGCCAAAGGCCGACCCTCTTGCATAAGGATTGCTCCAATTCCTTTCTAGGAAGCATCACATTCCAAGACAAAGGTCTTTCTGAAATCGGGAAGGGCGAGGACTGGAGTGGTGAACATGGCCATCTTCAAGGTTTGAAAATCTTGAGAAGTTGTTGGAGTCCAAGTGAAATAATTCTTTTTAAGGAGAGCAGTGAGAGGTGCCACAATATTTCCATAATTCTTAACAAACTTGTGACAATAACCCGTTAAACCCATAAATCCACACAATATTTTGAGAGTCTTTGGGTGAGGCCAATCTTTCATAGCTTCAATCCTTTTAGGATCCACCCTGACACCGGCATTGCAAACAATATGACCCAAGTACTCAACTTCTGAGGTGGAAAAATAACATTTAGATTGTTTGAGGAAAAGTTGGTGCTGAGAAAGTAGATGGAGAACTCGATCCACATGAGGAATATGGGTTGTCTAGGTTTTACTCTAGATGAGGATATCATCAAATAAAACTAAGACAAAATGATGGAGAAAAGGATGGAGGACATGATTCATGAGGCTTTGGAAAGTGGAGGGAAAATTACACAAGCCAAATGGCATGAACAAAAACTCATAGTGTCCCTCATGAGTTCTAAATGCAGCCTTAGGAATGTCTGCCTCATTCATACGTATCTAGTGGTAGCCAAAACAAATATCAAGTGTAGTAAATAACTGGGTGCCACTCAATTCATCCAAGAGGTCATCAATTAAAAGAATGGGAAATTTGTCTTTAATGGTGAGTTTGTTGAGGGTGCGAAAGTCAGGACAAATGTGCCAGGAACCTTCTTTATTAAGGACCATGACAACAGGAGAAGAGTAGGGGCTCGTACTAGGGAGGATAACACCTGCGTTGCCCAATTCTTGAACAATTTTCTCAATTTCATTTTTTTGGGAAAAGGGATGATGATAGGGGATGGATATTGGGAGGAAGGATTTCGGGGACAAGGGGAATGGAATGATCATGAAAACCACATGAAGGAGGGAGTCCCTGGGAAGTGGAAAAAATCACTTGATATTTAGAGAGGATGGATTGGAGGTCCTGCGACACAGAGGGTGTCTCAGTGGCTTGAATGCCATGGAGTTGTGAAATAATGCCAGAATGACATTTTTTGAGTATATTTTCCATGCGATGGGAACTAATGATCTTTGGGGAACTGACGGTGATGCATTGGACCTTATATTGTTGGTCCTCCAGGTTGAATTTCATGGTTAATTATTTAAAATCCATGAGAATGGGACCCATAGTCCTTAGCCATTTTGAACCCAAAACAATGTCTAAACTGCCCATGTCGATAGAAATCATATGAGATTTCATGTGGTACTGACCAATTTGGAGACACACATTTTAACAATGCCCTCCACATTTCATGGACACGCCATTGGTAATCATGATTTGAAAATTATTGATGACACAGATATAGCAATTAGTTTCTTGGGAAATGTGGCGATGAATAAAATTATGGGTGCTTCCACTATCAACAAGAATGATGACCTTCCTTTGATTAATGTAACCAATTAGCTTGAGGGTTTGGGGAGAAAAGAAGCCAGTGAGATCATTTAGGGAAATGTCCAATTCTACTTTGGGTGGGTCTGAGGGAGGGGTCATGTCAGTGGGTTCTGGTGGCATGGCCACATGGAGAGTCTCAACATCGTCTTATGAAACATCCTTCGAGATGGCCGTAAAAAGCTTGTGTTCCTTACACTTGTGCCCAGGAAAATCTTTGTCAACAAAATTATAGCAAAGGGCTTTGAGTTGGAGTTCAGTAATTTCTGCCCTAGTTAATATCTGGATCTTTAGTGGAGTAGAAGGAGGAGTGGGAGTGACTAGTTTAGTGAGAGGAATAAAGGAGGGTTTCAGTTTTGAGAAGATACAAATTGTTGTGATTCCTTAGATAGTTTAGTAGCATCCACCCAAATATAAGGGAAATTCATGAGGACATGAGCATGAATATCATCCTTGAGGCCACTGATAAAACATTTTCAGAAAAAAGCATCAGACATGCCCTATGTACGGAAATCCAACCACTCAAAAGAGGCTATATAGTCTTCCACTGTGCCAGATTGTTTCAACTTTGCCAAATGGCCTAAATGGTTGGTATCAATGTCAAAGCATTCATAAATCTTTCCCACAAAGTGTGTCTAAGCCACATACCCTTGGTGGGCACTTTTTCTCCATTTCCACCATTGCCAACATTCTTGATCTAGATGGAGAACACCATATTGGAGTTTGGCCAACTCATATGTAATGCCATACAAAGAGAAATAATGTTCCATTTGAGTTACCCATCTAGTGGGATACGAGCCATCAAATTTGGTCACATCCACACATAGAAGGCGTAGGCCATGCTGAAAGTGATGGGGTTGAAAATTATGGGAATGAGAGGAAGTTTCACCTTTGTTTTGCAAAGGTGGGTTAGGTGAGGGAAGATCTATAGGGATATGTAGCTTGGAGAATATCATCATAGTGAAGGAGACAAACTGGGTATTGAAGGATTCAAGATGGGTAGTGAGGTATTCTTTGAGGTCTTTTTTGAGGTCCTCTATTTTTACATTGATGGAGGAATGCATGTTTTTATTGATGATGGAAACATTGGTGCTGAGCTGTCTCACTTCTTGTTGGGTTTTTGTGAAATTAGAGTACAAGGAATTGAGGGGAGCTTCCAAGTCTTGGCTACGGGTGTGGGCCATGATGAAAAGGGAATACAAAAAGGGGCAGGTGGGACTACACAAAAAATGGGTTATGGGTGAACTGTATCACAACAATCAAGGCGTTGAGTGGAATCCAATGGGGTAAAGACCAAATAAGAGTATTGGAAGGGGGTCAGGTCCACGAGAAAAACAATTGATGAAAAATGATAGGTATGACTACGATAAGGGCGAAGAGAGGAAAACAACGAGATATGTCTCAAATAATGGTGCCAATAGGATCTAGACCTTTTTTTTTTTAGTCCTGTGGATTTATACTCCGATTTGAAGAATACAACAGTGACAAAATGCCCAAATGCTTAACAGGAAGAAATGTGTAGTAATTTCACAACCCGAATGCAAGAGACACAGTTTCGCGGAAATAGATCTTGTATGCTCTATTTTTGTTTCTGTCCCAAGAGTTAGGGTATTCAAGGGTTCTACAAACAAGTATTTTACCTGTGCTATATGTCTCTGATATACGTGTGGGGTCCAATAGTAGTACTTGATCCAATATCTCAGGGCACCAACTAAGGAGCCTAGACCATGCCCTTAGCCATACTACTCGACTACCCAGGTACTAGAGTGTATCTTCCTAAGTTCTATTCTCAGTGTCACTATAAGAGTGAGGCGACCAATCGATTTATCTATGGAGGGATTTAGAAGATCTAGGACGATCCGTATACAGGCGTTGTCTGATGTGCTACCACTCGAATGACTACCAACAGGGGTTACAAGGGTGGCCAATGGATGTGCACTTAAGTACCACTTGTATTTCCTGAGCGTATGAATCCCTGACTATGAGTTTATGCAGGTAACAACAGATCTATGTAGCTTAAATATGTCGGAATAGTCTCTACCCTAAAAAAAAAATTTAACCCACAAGTTTTTGCTGAGGAAGGTTCTTTGATAGCACTTGTAATATTAAAAATATAAAATAGTATGCAAAACATAAATAATTAGCTATAAATGGTAGATAAATAATGATATAACCAGAACTATACCAAAATAATACCAGAATAATATTGGAATAACACCAGAATGAGCACTTTGATTATGGAGAGCAATGTTCACTTGCCTCTTTGAGGGGGAAACCTCTAGCAGAGCAGAGCTCTATTACAATAATATCCAATACAAAACTTCTCATACCCTCTACTCCTATTTATACTAAATATGTCTATCCAAAAGAACAATCTAGATGGATATCCTTCTAGAAGCGAAAGCTTCTATTAGGTCTTCTTAAATTTGACTTATTCTTCCTTATTGCTAGGCCTTATTAATATTGACCTTTATTACATGGAAATCTATTATTCTACATACGTGAGGGGTTAGGTCCCTAACACAGTTTATGAAACACACCAACTATATTTATGAGACTAATGAATGGTGTTTTACACTCTTATATAGATTCATTTGTTATTGTCTATTTGGATGATATATTGGTTTATAGTGATACATGAGAGGAGAACATATCACATCTCATGCATGTGTTAGAGACTCTGAAGAAGAACCAACTATTGGACAATCTCAAGAAATGTGATTTTTCTTAGCAATATTTGGTGTATTTGGGGTATGTGATCAGTGGAGGGGAGCTCAAGATAGATCCTGTGAACATGGAGGCCATCATGAAATGGCCAGTTCTGACAAATATCACTGAATTTAGGAGTTTTTTGGGGGAATCACAATACTTGCGAAAGTTCATAGATTCATTTTCAAAGGTAGCTACACCACTCCACACTATAATAACCAATGGTAAGAGTTTCTAGTTGGGGAAGAATCTATAGAATTCCTTTGATGAGATGAAATAAATATCAGTCAAGAACCAATGCTTGTGCTACCAAATTTGCAAAATCCCTTCAAAGTGGATACATATATAAGTGGGTATGCCATGGGAAAAATACTGATCCAGGGAGGAAGGATCATCTGGTATCATTCTGAAGTATTTCATGGGGTATTTCTCAACTACCCTACATATGTCAAGGATCTATATTCCTTGGCTCCAACTATCAGAAAGTGGAAGCACTATTTGATGGGAAAGGAGACCATCATCCACACAGATCCCTAGTCACTACAATATTTGCAGGCCCAGAGTAAGTTACCAAAAAAAATCATTACAAGTGGACGGGGTTTTAAAAATCATTTCATCTAGTCATCAATTATATGAAGGGTAACACAAACAAGTCTACATACATTCTTTCACGACCACCCATATCCAATATTACAAATTTGGGAACTCTTATGCACATGCAACCTTTTACCCATGATGCATACAAAGAAGCATACACAAAATATGAGAACTTCAAGGAGTTGTTTCAACAACTACATGGCCAAATTCATATAGAAGAAGGTGATGGCAAGGTTGATTATCATTTCCAAAATGGTTTACTCTACAAGCTCGACAAGCTCTGTGTTCCTAAAGGTGAAAGATTGTAGCTTATCATAGAGGTTCACACCTCCAAGGTTGTAGGAAATTTTGGTGTTGGGAAGATAGTTGCTAACTCACAGAGGTATGTGTATTGGCCTAAAATGCAAGAATATGTAGCATGGTATATTAGAGGATGTATAATTTTTTGTACCAATAGGCCCAACAATAGGAAGCAAGGTCTATACCATCCCTTAACTGTACCGATTCGACCTTGGTAAAGAATTTCCATGGATTTTTTGGGATGTTTACCAACCACACATAAGGGACATGAATATTAATTTGTTGTCGTTGATAGGTTCAAAAAAATGTACATTCTCACGCCTTGTAAAAAGACCATCAAGGGATAAGAAGCAACAAATTTATTCTTTGAATAGGTGTGGGTGCACTTTGGTATAGCATGGAGAATCATATTAGATAGGGATACTGTATTTATCAATGCATTTTGGATTAAATTGTGGGATAATAAGGGCACTAAGTTGAAGAGGTATACAACATTCCATCCATAGACAGATCGACAGACAGAAGTAGTCAAAATAAATTTGGTGCATCTTTTTAAGGGTTACAATCATAAGCATTTGAAGACATGGGACAAAAATTTGATCTATATAAAACACTCTTATAACAAATTAGGCCACACTTCTACTAGTAAGTCACCGTTCAAATCTTTATTTGGGTATTTTCCACCTTCACCCTTAGATGTTGTATATGGACAACAAGGAGAAGAGAGGGAGGACCTAATAGAAGATGCATTAAAATCATTAAAAATTGTTGAGAAGATCAGGAAGATCCATTTGGAAGTACAAGAAACACAAAGAAGTCACAGGAAAAGTTCAAGGCTAGGGATGACCAACATAGGACAAAGAGAACATTTAGAGTGTGAGACAGAGTATGGTTCCAATGGAATACAGAAAGGCTACGAGGTCCTAGTAAGAATATCAAGGATCTATAGTATGATCCTTTTGAGGTATTGGAAGAGGTGGTAGATAACATCTACAGACTCATTCCACCCCCATACATGCACATTTACTTAGTAGTGAATGTGGATAATCACAAAGTCTACGAGCCTTCCCTGTTGGATCAGGCAGGGGAGTAGGTCCTACCTTCCATAGAGTAATTAGGACCAGATGGTTAGGTAGATTTGGAAAAGAACACAATTTTGTACAAGTGGTCCAGAACTACAAGAAAGGGGTAGCATGACCTTTGGAAGATTGAGTTTAAAGGACAACTTCTAGGAAAAGAAAAGTGGTAATCTAGGGAGAAGGTAAAGGAAAAATTTCCTCACCTCATTTAGTAAATATTTTGGGGACCAAAATCCTCCCTAAATGGGGAGGTATGATCCTTATTGGATCATTATATTATTTTTCGTATATATTGATCCTTTCATAGTGGAAAAATTGAAGGAATTAGCTTGGAGGGCCATTTTAGTGGAAGGTCCTAGTTTGGAAAATTAGGGTCCAGACCCTTTCGAGGCCATTTTTAGGAATAAAACAACATTTTTGGGGATTTACTAGGATATATTGGACCCTTTGATGCTATTAGACACATCAAGATATTTCTAACAGTGCAAAAATCATGTCAATCAAAGCTCATATGCAATAGTTTTGCCTCTCGTAAGTTGGCCTACCGTGTTGACCACCATGGTACGAGAGGATGCCATGTCATCCCTTGTTACTCATGCAATGGGGCTAGCCACTTATGTAATTTAAATAAAATTCTATAAGGTCCAAAACCCTATCACAATTGAGGGTTGAGGAAGTCAAAATCCTACCCCTAGATGGCTATCGGGCTATGTTAAATGTCGATCCACTAGGAGGAGAATGGGTTCCATTCTTTTGAATTGTATATTGTTCCATAGCTGAGAATAACATATGGGAGTGGTATTCTCTAAGAATAATAGAGGAGTATATATTATGCAACATCCATATATGCTACAAGTCAAATACAACTCCATGGAGAGTTCCTCCTTCTTTGTACTTGCATTTCTATACTAGAGAAAAGAGAGCAGGGAAAGCTCACCTTCTAGGAAGGTTTTATCCCATATTGGGGTTCCTAGGTCATATATTGTGTTATTTTTTGGATGGTGTGATTGTATTTTATCATTATATATTTTCCTCGTTTTATCTATTTCATGCATAAGTAGAAAATCAGTGACTAAATATTCTAAATATCTAAAGGAAAAATAACCTTCATAGTAAAGATTTCAGTATTTTTATTAGATATGTTGTCACAAACTGTTCCAATGGAATATCCATGGAAATTTACAGATCATCCATTGACTTGTGACAACCAAAACTTACCATTTTCCCCATATCTATATACTTCTATGCCGAATATTTGTTTTGTTTATCCTCTATCGTTCATCTGAAACATCCTAACCAACTAAGCCTCTAAACTGCTGAATTCAACCATGCTTTTCTTGCAAAAAGAATGTCATCAACATAACACAAAGACAATTAGTATTCCATAATAACAATGATCATACTAACTTATTAATAAAATTTGGTTCACCATTAAGGTATCACACATCTTGTACCATTGCCTAGTTACCTTAGATCATACAATGACTCCCTGGATTTGAAAATAAATCTTCCTTTGTGATCCTGAATAAATGTTTATTGTTCCATGTACATATCTCTACTAATGATTATTTTTTGGACAATAGGATCCCACAATATACATCCCTTATCTCCATCACTATAACCAACAAATATATACTTCCTTGGCCAAATATAGCCAAGCTATCCAAGTGAGCCTTCACCTCTCATCTCCAGGATGAAGGCTTCATTAAATGCAATCCATGGGATTTAAAACCATGAGCTACCAAAACATAATGTGTCTGAAACCACAAATCTTGACCTAACTTCCCCCCACTTTAAAATTTGCTTGGGTTTTCCCATGGGCCATGACCAATTTGGCCAAACTTCCATAAAAAAAGGGTATATGGGAATATTGCATGCTCCCCCCTATCACCAAGGTCTATGTTAGGTATGTGTTATATTCTTTGAAAAATTGATCCCATGTACTATATATTGATATGGGAGAAAAGGGGGTTTTGGGGGTTCTTAGCACCCGTTAGCTGGGAGGGTTGCGGGGGTTGAGGGGTAGGATCCCCTAAGAAAAATATTTTGGTCCATTTTTGGTAGTTTTTTGCATCTATTTTTTGGCACATGGTTTTTGTCAATGGTTTTATAATTCTAGTTAAGGAATTAGAGTTATTGAATAAGATGGGTCAATGGATTAGGGGTTTTGGTGTTACAGGATCCTCTATGTATATTGTATTGTAAATAATTAATTAAATAATGAATAGAATATTAGAGGCGTGGCTCTAAACAGGTTGTTGTTTTTCTTGGTTTCGGTTTCCAGGGTAAAAATGTCTGTGTAATGTGTGTGCACCATTGTATCATTTTTGTTTTATTAAGAATCTATTTGCAGTAATTATTTGTACAAGGTTAAATCTACATTTGGTATCAAATAAATTATTGGCTTCAGGGGGATGCCTTTATGGATAAGGGTTTGGCTCAGGTCTGTGATAAGCCTTGTTATAGTGGGGGATATGTGGTATTGATTCTTCAGGTGAAAAGAAATGGTGAGAAGTTAAAAAATAGAGATCGAGAAATTTAATGGCCAAAGTTTTGAGTTGTGGAAGCTCAAGATGGAAGATCTATTGGTAGACAAATATCAGTGGATTGTGATGGATCTAGGTACAACACCTACAAGAACGTCAGCAGAAGACAGGAAAAATTTCGATAAGAAGGCAAAGAGGACAATCCAATTATGTCTCTTAGATTCAATATTTTTGAATGTGTCAGGGAAAGCTACAATCAAAGAATTATGGGATAAGTTGGGTACTTTGTATAGTCTAAGTCCTTGATAAATAAATTGTTCTTGCGAAATAAGTTGTATAACCTTAGGATGAAAGATGGATACTTGGTGACAAAGCATATGAACACCTCCAATACTGTGGTAAGTAAGTTATTATCTATTGATATTGGAATTTCAGATGAAGATAAGTGTATTAGTTTATTTTTCTCTTTAATAGACTCGTGGGATAGTTTGGTTGGGCCATAGGTAGTAATACAACTACTTTAAGTTTTGATGATGTGGTCTCATCCATGTTGGAGGAGATGAGATGGAAGAACATGGAAGGACAAAGAATATATGCATTATTTGCAAGAGGACACTCCCATGAAAGAAATAGATATAGGTCCTCAAGTGGGAGATCTAAATCTAAGGGTAGATATAAATATCCCCAAAAGTTTGTAAAGGTATGTTAAGAACCAAATATCAATATAGCATAGAAAAACCTCAGAAAATGTACTCAACGCCTTGAAAAAGAGATAATTTCAGATAATAAGCCTCTTTGAGGGGGAAACCTCCTTTTACCCCACTTAAATGTTCAAGTACAAGATAATTCAAAATGAAAATGTCTCCTTGGTATATATAGGAGACTAGGAGGTATAATTACAACTAATGGCCTAAAGCCGACATAAATAAAATAACATTACTAGTATAATCTGCCCCAATTAAGGGGTAATGAGCCAATATTAGGCCTTACCATGCCCCTCCCCTTGAGACAAGTGTTGTCTGCAATGATTGAGTAACTCTGGATGCTTCTGTATAAAAGACTCATATTCCCAAGTGGAATCTTCAGTCGGTAGTTTCCTCCATTTAATGAGATACTCTGAAATGGATCTATTCCTCAGCTGGTGAATTCTTGTGTCAGTGATGGATTCAGGCTCCAATATGATTTTTCCTTCCTCGTCAAGTTCTGGCAATATAGTTTGAACTGGGATCTTGTCGCCTATAACCTTCTTTAAGCATGAAACATGGAAAACTGGGTGTAGTCGTGAAGATGCAGGCAACTCCAATTTGTATGCCATAGTACCAATCTTTTGCAACCCCTTATAAGGGCCATTGTACTTTGGTGATAATTTATTATCCTTCTTGGCTTGCTTGAGGGGCATCTATTTGTATGGTTGTAGTCTTAAAAACACCCAATCC
>ML776950.1:1032977-1046180 GCA_009831015.1 Picea engelmannii | reverse complement strand
TGAACGAAGATCCAATTTTGTGAAATAGATTGCTCCATGTAGTTCATCTAACAATTCATCAATGATGGGAATGGGAAACTTATCTTTAATAGTGATCTTGTTGAGCTCTCTATAATCTGGACACATACACCATGAGTTATCTTCCTTGAATACCATTACCACTGGTGCAAAGTAAGAACTTTGGCTAGGTCTAATAATGCCAGCCTCTAACATTTCTTCAACCATGCGCTCAATTTCACTCTTTTGGGCATAAGGGTATTTGTATGGCCTGATGTTAGGAGGAACACTCCCAGGAATTAGGTGAATTTCATGATCATGATTTCAAGTGGGTGGAAGACCTTTGGGAATATATTCAAATACTTTGGAATTCTTATCAATGATCCTTTGGAGATCTTGAGGAATAGATGGCTTAGATGTTTGAACATCTAGTGAGCATAGTTGTGCAATAACACCTTGATTCCCCTTTTTCAATAATATTTTCATGCCATTAGAGCTTATCACCTTATCAGGTTTCCCTGTGATACCTCTTAACTCAATTTCTTTTCCTTCCAATGAAAATTTCATGAAAAGTTATTGAAAATTAAAAGCCATTGTTCCTAATGATTGTAACCATTGGATTCCTAGTACAACATCTGAACCACCCATGGGTATAGAAATCATTGGACTATTCATTACATATTCCCCCATAGTAAGATTGATCTTATTGCATTTTCCCAAGCAATTCATAGTTCCTCCATCTACAATCATTACTTGAAACTCTGGCACTGGATATACAAAGCAATTGAGAGCTTTGGCTAATTTATAGTGAATGAAATTAAGAGTATTGCCAGAATCAATTAGGACTATTAGATTTTTCTTTTTGATTCATCCTTCGATCTTGAGGGTTTGAGGAGTGCTAATTCCAACCAATTCATTACACGATATCGTGGGAGTCAACTCTTCAGACGAAATTGCTTCTACGTTTTCATATTGAGATGGTTCTTGTTCTTGTTATTCTTCCTCTTCACAATCTATGTAGAATAATTTCTTCTCACCACAGTTATGTCCCTTACTATACTTGCTGCCACAATTAAAGCATAAACCTTTTTCTTTTCTTTCCTCCAATTGTTGAGGTGTTTTAGAAGAAGGAGCATTGTTCTCTCTATAGATGTTAGGATTGGTCCTTCTAGTAGCCATAGCCATATTTTTACTTCCAACATTCTTGCCACCTTAAATGCATTCTCCAATGATTTGGGTTCCCAAAGGTGAACCTTATGTTGAATGTATCCTTTAAAGTTCCTATGAATACATCAATCAAGTGCTCACCTGGAATATCGATTACCTTTATATTCAATCTTTGGAAGTTCTCAATGTGCTCGGTAGCTGAACCCTTTTGCTTGAGATTTATCAATTGGCTAAAGAAGGTATTGCTCCTTGTATCCTCATAGTGTGCTATCATTTCTTCCGTAAAAATTGTCCAAGTGACGAGTGATTTGCGAGAGCAAAGCCATAAATACCATACAAATTGATTAGGTTCTAAATATAAAGAATCAATTCGTACCTTTTATGTATGTGGCACATTATGTAGATCAAAAAATTTCTCCATCTAAAGTATCCATGTGATTGGGTCCTTGCCATCAAACTTCCTCATATCGATCTTAGGAACGTGGTTGGTCTTCAACCGAAAGTTGGAGTTTCTCCATTCTTGATTCACCTTCCTTGTGTCCTCATCATGAATTTCATGGGATGCATTTTCACTTTCAGGTGTCTTCTCTGTTTTGAAAATTTTCAATACTTCCATGATCTTCTCTTTTAAACCATCCATCTTTGCCTCCAACTTAGCTTCCATCTCTTGTAGTTCATCTTTTGTTACTATCTTATTTTGTAAATCATTTATCTCCCTACGCATTTCTTCACCTTCATCAAGAGTCCAAGTAGGATTGTCTGTAGGCTTATTTGGTGTAGAAGTTCCCTTTTTGGGTGGCATGTTGGCCAAGTATCACTTTCGAACCTTGATTTTGAGGTGGTTCTGCTAGACAATCTTTCTTCTGTTGTATCTCCCAAGTTTCAGACCTTCTAGGTATGAAACTTTATTTTATGTAGTTCTCTGAGCTTTCATCTCTGCAATTCCATAGGTCTGATCAAAATTGGATGTGCCAAGTGGAATTTATGGTAACTTCACCACAACTTGCCGATTTTTGTCCTTTCCAAGAGATCTCACTTATATAGTGTGCCCCACACAAAATAATTGATATCAAATTCTAAAACTAATACCAAAAATACTATAGACTATCCATGATCAACTGAAACCAATCCCACTCAATTTGGATACTCTAGGAAGAAGTTATGATTGTTTTACCTGGAACACCTTCTTGAGACTTGTTAATAGGACTAGTCAGATACCCTATCTTACACAGGGTGTATCTACAAATTTAGGATGACCCAGAAGCTGAAATTTTTACCACAGATACCTTACTAATTTTTGTGAATAGCCTCTGGATTTCAAGGTTTGAAACATTACAGAAAATTTGTTATAGAAAACATTCCGCCATGAATCAGTTCATGATGATTCCATAACCCTATCTTGTATAGGTTGTATCTTTGAAAGTATAAGGCTTCAGGAGCTGAAATTTGAACCCAACGTACCTTGATTTGTCTACTAAATATACTCCAAGTCGTTCCTTCTGAGACATTGTAGAAAAAAAGTTATAGCAAAAATTCCAAGGTGTCTCAGATGTAGCAACGAACCCCTAAGACCTTGAGCTCTGATACCATATGTTAAGAACCAAATATCAACATAGCATAGAAAAACCTCAGAAAAAGTACTCAAAGCCTTGAAAATAAGATAATTTCAGATAATAATCCTCTTCGAGGGGGAAACCTCCTTTTACCCCACTTAAATGTTCAAGTACAAGATAATTCAAAATGAAAATGTCTCCTTGGTATATATAGGAGACTAGGAGGTATAATTACAACTAATGGTCTAAAGCCGACATAAATAAAATAACATTACTAATATAATATGCCCCAATTAAGGAGTAATGAGCCAATATTAGGGCTTAACAAGGTATGTTAGAGATGTGGAAAAGAATGGAACTATAAAAATAAATGTAGATCCAAAAGAATTGAGAGAGGGAAGGGATATGAAGATGATCCTTCTATAGAAGCAAAAACTTCCTCAGAATAAGGGGGGGATGTGTACTTGGGTTGATCAAGCACACTTGCATATCTTGAGGCATGGGTAGTTGACTCAGGCACATCCTTTCATATGACTCCCCACGGGGAGGTTCTGTGAATATGAAAGGTATGATGGAGGTGATGTTTTCCTAGGTCATGATTTGACATACAAAATAATAGGATGAGGAAAAGTCACATTGGAGGTCATGGATGAAAATATTAGAATGATCCCTCGTGATCTACACATCCCAGGTTTGTCCATAAATTTGATTTTTGTAAGTAAAGTTGACGATGTAGGGGTAAAAATAATGTTTGAGAAAGAAACATGCAGGATGGTTTGAGGAGAAATGGTGTTGCTGAAGGGAGTTTGAATTGTAACTCTATATAATGTGCAGGGAATAACTATTAGTGAGGGATGTAACAGTTCTATTGTTTCTGAGATTGGAGCTAAAGAAGAAGAAAAAACTCATAGAGTCTCTAGAAAAAAGGCTATGTTGTGGCATCAAAGACTAGGGCATATCAGAGAGAAGGGATTTAATCTACTATGTGGTAAAGTTATGGTTGAAGGTACGTCTAAATTCTCTCTAGATTTTGATTTTTGTTAACATTGTTTATATGGGAAGAAAAATCGGGTAAGATTCCATTCTGGTGCAATGCGGGAAAATGAAATTTTATAGTTGGTGCAAAGTGATGTGTTTGGACCTGTGTCAGTTCCATCACTGGGAAAATCTGTGTACTATATCTCATTTATAGATGAATTTTCGAGGAATACATGAATCTATTTTCATGGGAATAAATCTGAAGTCTTTGATAGGTTTAAAGAGTTTAAGGCTCTTATGGAAAATCAAACAGAGAAAAGAATTAAGTCTTTGAGGACAAATAATGGTGGAGAGTCCTACATAAATGAATTGAAAATTTTATGTTAGAAGTGCGGTATAGAAAGAAAAAAGTCTACTCCATATACACCTTACCAAAATGGAGTTGAAAAAAGGATGAATAATATGATGATGGAAAAAGAAAGGTGCATTCTCAGTGGTGTCGGGTTAGGAAAGGAATTTTGGGTAGAGGCAGTGGGTATTGCATGTTACCTGGTCAATTGATCATCCTCATTAGAATTGAATGACAAGAATCCACATGAGGTATGGACCGGTAAGAAACCCTCTCTCACCCATATTAGGGTATTTATTTGTGAGTCCTATGTTCACGTTCCAAAGGAAAACATGAGTAAGCTAGATAAAAATTCTGAAAAGTGTATCTTTATTGGATACAGAGATGGTATGAAAGGTTATAAGATTTGGAAGCCAAAAACTAACAAGGTAGTGTATAGACGAGATGTGGTATTTAGAGAAATCAAATATGTTGTCAAATAGGAATTCCTATTGAGGAAGCAAGAACTAAAGAAAATATAGTTTGATTTAAAGGATGATGAATCATACTCTATAGAAGAACATGAATTAGAAGAATATTGTCATCATACTCTAGTATTGAGGAGATGGTTTCAAGAAACAAGGAAACCATAAAGGTATACTCCACATAATTTCCGTTCAAGTTTTTCTTTGTATATTACTGATGATGAGCCTAGAGCTGTTAGGGAGGAAGTGGATTCATAGGATTGAAAACTTTGGAAAAAGGCCATGGTTGAAGAAATGGATGCCTTGGACAAGAATGAGGCTTCATATCTAATGGAGTTTCCGACTGAAATAAATCTCATTGATAGAAAATGAGTGTTTGAAAAGAATTTGAAGGTAGAAGGAAAAATGGAGAAATACAAATCTTGGTTAGTAGCAAATGGTTATTCCCAGGATGAGGGAATTGAAATTGGTGATATTTTGTCTCGTGTTTCCAAGTTAAATTCTATTATATTTCTTCTATATGTTGTTGTTGCGTTTGATTTTGAATTAGAATAGATGGATGTGAAGAAAACATTCCTACATGAGGATATGGAAGAATAAATCTACATGAATCATCCAGAAGGATTTGTTGTGAAGGGAAAGAAGGAGTTGGCATGCAAGCTAAAAGGGTCCCTATATGGGTTAAATCAGTCACTAAATATGTGGTATAAAAAAAATGATACTTATATGTAGGGACTTGGCTTCCTAAGGATCAAAGAAGATCACTGTGTGTATTTAAAATTAATTGGTGATCATCTTATTTATTTGGTCTTGTATGTGGATGATATGTTGTTGATAGGAAACAAAAAGGAGATTATCCACGATGTGAAAACTAAATTGTCCTCTAAGTTTGAAATGAAGGATCTTGGTGTTGTAAATTTAATTTTGGGCATGAAAATTAAAATTGATCGGGAAAACATGAAACTCTATTTGAATAAGAGGAAATATGTAGAGATAATATTGCAGAGATTTAATATGAAAGAATGTTTAAAAAATCAGGTTCCTATTCCTGTAGGTGTAAAGTTATATGCATATAAGTGTTCCAAGACAAAAGAAGAGGAAGAGGACGTCTCATGTTCCATATGAAATGGTATGTACTAGATAGGACATTGCACATGCAATAGGATTTTTGAGCAGGTATATGTCAAAACCAAGAAAGGAGCATTGGACAACAATAAAGAGGGTTTTTAGGTATTTTCTTGGTACTACTAGTTATGGATTGTGCTACCAATGAAGACCAGGATTGGACAAGTTTATGGACATACATGAATTTATTGATGCAAACTAGGCTAGAGATATGGATCACAAAATATCTACGAGTGGGTATGTGTTTAACCTGTTTGGAGGAGCAATCAATTGGATGAGAAAAAGATAGTTCATAGTGACACTCTCAACTACAGAAGATGAATACATGGAAGCTACTCATGAGAGAAAGGGAGAAATATGGTTAGAAAGATTTTTTTCAGGTATTTGGTTGGTAAAAAATAATGTAAGGATAGATTGTGACAGTCAGAGTGCAATATTCTTGGTGAAGAACCTAACTTATCATTCAAAGACAAAGCATATTGATGTTCAATATCACTTTGCGAGAGACATGGTTGAAGAAAAGAAGGAGTTGTTTATGAAGGGGGATAGTTTGGAGAATGTTGCAGATTCATTAACAAAATATGTGAGCACTAATAATTTCTCTTGGTTTAGAGGATCTATGGGAATTGTTTCCCTAGATTGTTCACTATGTAATCTTGTAACCCCTTGTATGCAAAGAAAACAACAAGTGGAAAAATGTAAGGTGTGTTATATTCTTTGAAACATTGATCCCATGTAATGTACACTGATATGGGAGAAAAGGGGGTCTAGGGGGTGATTATCACCCACCTTCTTGGAGGGTTGTAGGGTTTTAGGTGCGGGATCCAGCGAGAAAAAAAAACTTGGCAGGTTTTTGGCAGTTTTTTGCATTCGTTTTTTGGCACATGGTTTTTTCCGATGGTTTTATAATTCTTGTTAAGGAATTAGGGTTGTTGACTAATCCATGTAATGGATTAGGAGTTTTGATGTCGTTGGATCCTATATGTATATTTTATTGCAAACAATGAAGAAAATAATGAATAGGAGATTAGAGGTGTGGCTATAAACATGTTGTGGGTTTTCTTGGTTTGGGTTTCTAGGGAAAAAATATCAGTGTAATGTGTTTTTGTGACATGGTGTTTGTGTGCCATTGTTGTATTTGGTAACCTTAGTGGCATTTCTTTAAGGTCAATACAAGAGGTGACAGTGAAGGGGAAAGTCTTCTCTGTACCTGGAATCGACGTTGGCCAAACTCACTCGGGCTCCTTGGAGGGTAAGTCCACATTTATTGTGTGGAAGCTTGCACCAAGGCCTAAGTCCATTAAACAGGTCATCAACGTAACTTTTCCAAATTCTGTATCTCAACCCCTTCTTACATTGTTCCCGTGACATTGGATTTCATCACCAACTAGTGCATTTATTGTGAGAAGGTTTTGTTTGCTTGATTGCTTCCTAGATTTTTAGCGTGTGTTGTTTGTTTTCCCTAACAGTCTCTAGTTTAGATCTGTCTTTAATGGTGTCAGTTCCTAGAATGACCAATGAATCAACCCCTATTCTTGGGGAACCTTTTTTTTTTCCTTCTTACGGAAACGTTGGTCCTCCTTACATCACTACTTTCATCCTTCTAGGTCTCACAATTGGGTTACCAGTATTGTTGTTTTCCACTTAGGTAATCTTGAATACAGTAAGTTCTTTGGTTGTAAGGACTTCCACCCAAGAAAATCAGCCTCATGTTGATGCTTCACCTTCTTCACTAGTAAGATCTTCTTCGACTTCTTTGCAAGGTCTTCTTCCATTTCATCTTCTTTTCCGAAAGAAATATCTGAAGCTAGTAATTCGTTGAATAAGAAGAAGAAGAGGAGGAATATTAAGAAGAGGAAAAATAAGCAAGGGTCCAAAATTCCAACCATTTCCAGAAATGTTGTAGAAAAACCAACTACTGTTAATCATGTTGGGAGTGTTGATGATGCCAATATCACCTAAACAACCCATAAGCCCAAGTACCCTTGCAAGATTTGTAAGGGTAATCACTTTCTAATGGATTTACCTAGTCTCCTGTTGTTCCTGAGTCTGTACCTAAGGCTTAAAGCACAGTGTCAAGGCATCCAAAAGTATGTGAAAGATGAATACGAAGATATAGTCACCTTCGGTATGAGAAACTAGAGCAGATTTCTACGTTCTCATCGTCTAGATTCCAACTGCTCTTGAGCAGTTATATCACGCTCAACGACTGCCCATGAAAGTTCTAATTCCTCCCGGGTGTTATTAGTTTTAAGGATTGTATCGAAAAGATTTAAAGCGATATGATTTTGATTAGAGAGTCCGGGTTGAATATTAGGTTGAGTAGCTGCAAGGAGAGTCATTGAGGGACATTACCAATAAGGAATGATTTAAAGAGAGATTTTAACGCTATTTCAATTTGGTCTTCAGAAAGAGAAATTTTAACTTTAAGAATAAAATAGAAAAGCAAACAGAAGGCCCTTTCCCATAACAGTATTGCTTTTAATAAAAAGACGAGTATGAAAGAAATAACTTTAAGCTGCAGACACATAAATTTCCTGTTAATAAAAAACTCACACATACACAGAAGAAGATATTAGTATGGAAATAACCGATACAGTGTAAATGATCATATAATTCTGTAAATGCAAATTGGTCTTACACCCGCTAATAGTTGGTGCAGAGGAAAGACAATAACCAATTACAAAAAGGTGAAATTCCTTCGCTATAGTAGTGGTCGTACTAAAGTATAGCGCTACACATCGATTATGAGAAGTAGAGAAAAATGAAACATGAAACATAAAGAAAACAAACTTGTAATACAGTCAGGACGGGATTGGGAATCTTCAAATTTTGCTTGTATTAACTTCTTAATGCCAAAACTCAATTTACAAATCAGTACCAAAAAGTCCAGCCCTTTGTTCTTCTTTTGGTGATCTATTTATACAAAATTTGCCCTTCCCTACTCCTATTTTCAAAAAAGTGCCAGTTGCTTGCCTTTACACGACTCAGTGCATATTATACATCTGTCCATAAACTGGATACAAGCTGTGAAAGTTTCGCTTGGCAGCTGTGAGGAGCGAAAAAACTCCATCTCTTCTACTTTATTTTCAAAAAGGGCCAGGTGTTTGTCTTTGCATGGACTCAGTGCATATCCTACATCTGTCCACAAATTGGGATACAAGTTGTGACAGATCTGCTTGACAGCTGGCCTCGGCGAAATAGCACTCTCGGGCCAAATGTGGAAGTTTATCACCTATTTGTGTATTAATGATGTCAAGGGCGCTGAGTTGTGTGCTTGGTTGAATCAAACATTTATCAACTTGAGCCATAACTACCCTGTCCATCTTAGAGATATCTGCCAAATCTCCTTCATTTTTCTCCTTTAGATCGAGGGAGATCTGATCCATATTCATTTTCTTTAGTGTACCTGAGTCGCCTCCACTCTCCATTCCTTGCAGCTCGCCATCTATGACATTGAAAGCTTCTTCTAACGAACTGGTCACCTTTTGAGCCTGTTCTTTACTTAGAGCAATATTATGTTCCCAGTCTTTTAACAAAATGTTACCTCTTGTTTTTTCAACGATAGTGAGCCCTGGGGAATCTGTGGAAAATCTGTTGTTGGTAACTATCACTGCCTCTTGAAAAGCTACCCGAGCAGCCTCTGCGTTCATTTCCTTGACAGTCAGATTCTCCGAAATATGATGAATTAACACGCAGTCTTCTCGGATCACCCCTACTTTGTCTAACAGACTTTGTTGCGCAGAAGAGATCTTACCCTTGATATCAATCGGTCAGGATTTAAACCCTTCGACGTTGATCATTTTGCTCTCAGCAACCTCTAACTTAGCTTGTATCTCTGTGATCATATCCCTCTGCTGACGAGCCTGCACCCGACCATCTCGAATCACTAAATTTGCTTGTTCCAGCTTGGTTTTGAGGACTTCGATTTCTTTCTTATCGGCCAATCAGGTCAACTCTATTGCTCCACTCGCTTGACTCTTAGCGTTTTCTGCAGCCGAAGCTACTCGGGCTTCAAGAGTCTTGATCAGTCGATTCTTTCTCTTGAGATGATTTTTCAACATCGCAACCGAGAATTGGTTTGCTGACGCATATGCTCCTAGCATCCCTGCTATCTCTGTGGTGAATTCATCACTCTTCTTGTTTTTTCCATCTATCATTACTTTGGATTTTTTAACAGTGGACTCTCCCTCTTGATAAAATTCCCGCTTTACTACAACTTTTCTCTTTCTATCAAAAAAGAACTCATTAGGGGGGAGTTCCTCTACCCTTATAGGTCTTAGTTATTCACCAAATATCCATCCCTCGCTAACATCTCCCTATGCCTACTGCAAGGGAGTGACAGAGGTGATGGGTTCCCTGATTTGCTTTGCCTCCTTTCCTGGTGTGTCGAGTGAGCCCTGCTCCTTTGGAGGATCAGAGGCCTTCGTCTCTGTCTCCAGTTTCTGAGTCTCTGGCGGGTCTGTGTTTTTTACTTCCACCTCTGGACTATGTTCCTTGGGTGGGTCAGTAGTCCCTTCTTCTATTTCGGGATTCTTTTCCTGCTCGGGACTCTTCTCCTGTTCGGGATTCTTTTCCTGCTCGGGACTATTCTCCTGTTCGGGATTCTTCTCCTGTTCGGGATTCTTCTCCTGCTGTCCTTCCTGACGTTTTCCGGTGTTAGAAGTTTGGCCCTCGAATATTTCAACCTCCTTCTCTTTATCCTTGGAAAGTCCCAAACCTCCTAGCACCACGGGGAGACATCTTTTCCTATGCTCCTGAAATTTTAAAACAGAGGCCCTGTCTTCTGGTGCTAGAGATATGATTCAAAATTGCACTTCTGCATAGGACCTCACCCCTCAGAAAACATCATCTGAGGGTGAGCATTCGTGTTCAAACCTCTTTAATCCACAATTTCCCAAATGGGTGCTTACAATTCTCTAAGGATCATGCTTTTTGTACTCAATAGAGACTAGGCTCAAGTCTTCTAAGGTTGCAGCCTCAGCCTTAGCATGTCCGAAATCTAATAAGGAATGGGAATTAAGCCGAACAGGGAAAAATGACCATACCTTCTTTGATGATTCTTTGAGCTCTTTACTCACTCCTCCAATCACTGTTTGTCGAGCAATTTCACGTCAGGCCAGCTTGTCGGGGATGAACAGTGGTAGCGCCAAAGGAGGAAAAACAGCTCTGAAAACTCTAAAATAGGAGAATTCTTCTTCTACGTACCAGTCTATGATACTGCTCAAATTCGCAGTAATGCTATCCGAGATGCGAGGTGGCAAAAGACCAAAAATGGCGATGTGCAGGGGCACCATCACCCAGTTGAAAATCTCATAAATAAACTTATTTGCATTATTTTCCCACATCTTGTTGTGGTACTCATGCACAGTTTTTTCTTTGGTTGGACTCCAAGCCCAATTCATCAAAGGAAAAGGTGTCATGGAGCATATTGCGTCCATGATATAAGCGGACATGAAGAATCTGGATGGTCTCCCGGCTTCTTTTTTCTCCCGGTACTCTTTGACCCTGTTGAACAAACTGTCGGAGAGCATCTTCGTCCAATTAAATGAGCAACCTTCTGCTACCTGAAAGATGAGAGGTACCCACCAGATGTAAAAATGCGCGGTATCCTCACTTCCAAAAAGTTGGCACGTCATCATCGCCACATACATATACTGTGGCTCCAATGAAGAAATTGAATACACACCCTTGTCATTCGCTCTGAATGTCGCGGAGCGCGAAACCCAATCTTTTATCAAACCAGGCATGGTTTTATCATATTCTTCGCACTCCTTCTTTTTGAATTCCTCCAGGAATTCATTKCCATATATATATTCAGAAGTCGCTGGTAGCTTATACATTGATTGGATATGCTCTGGTCTAAAAGTCTCGATCGTGGTCCGCCGGTCATTTATGATAGTTCTGGTGGGTAGGTCGATGTGATACAATGCCCATCGGATCATGTCGTAGTATGGGAGCAACCGAGGTCTAGTTGCAACTAGGTGCATTCCCGACTGAACAATTGTCTTGTACTTAGTGTTCAGGTCGTCCTTTACAATATCATTGTCATCGTCATCTGAGTCTGAATAGTTTACCAACTTGAATTGAAAAATTTCTGAAATAAACGACCAGGTGGGTACTGAGCCGCCAATCCGAGGTGAAGTATCTGAGACGTTGTCTGGACCCTGCATTGCAACCTCGAAATTCACTTTCGCTGCTCTCCTTGGAGCCATGGCTGACGCTTTCTTTTTCTCTCTTCTGCAATAGACCTGTGTATACATGCGGAAATGAGTTCTCTCGGAGAAAGGTGAGCTCTGTGTGCTTATGAGAAATGTTTAAAAAGAATGAAACTCTCGTATATATTTTAAAACTCTGTACCTTTTGAAATAAGTTTGTCAAATCGCAAATAAAACCAAATTTAATGTATAAATCCGATCTTATTTATTCGTGGATTTACCCTAATTCTTCATTAATGTCATCAATGTTCGGCGGCTTGAAAGGCAATCGGGTTATGGAGAGAAAGTAAATCCCTCGTGAAGTGTTCCAACCTCGATACGTGGGACGTATCTCGCTTAATTTCATTTTTTTAGAATTTCAAATCTTAACGACTTAAAGAATTTTCTTGTCTTTCGTTGTATCGTGAATTTCCTTTTCACACTTTGACTATTCAACTCGTGAGGCTGCGAGTGCCAGTTTTACCTTAATTAATAATAACCATGATTTGGCGCATTCTTAATTATATAACTTAACCTAATCGCCATATCGTGACTCGGGAATTCGAAGACAAACTTTTGGGAGAATGATATGTCGAGTCGCGATATCGTGATGTGGCGATAATTAAGGCTCGAATTAAGAGAAGGAAATATTAGATTAGGCAACTAATTAATCTCTCTATAATTATGTCGCATCTTCGTGAATTGGAGTTTTGGACACCTTAACTCGATGAAAGAAAGTACCGCGTGACGAAGTGCTGAGAACCAAATTTAACCATGGTTAGTTTTTTACCCTTAGTCTCTGACCAAGGTTATCACAAAGTCATCTTGTTCTCGGCTATCGGGGCTGCAAGAACAAAAACTCAGGTCTGACGGATGCCGAGGCGCGAAACCCCGAGGACGTCTAATCATGGGTTAAAAGTTTAATCCTAGTTAATTCCTTGGACGAAAATTAGAACCGAGTTCGTATTTTCGCGACTCGGGACTTGTGAATTCAAGAAATAAAGTGTCTGACTTGCGAGACCTCGAAATAAAACCAAAAGAACAGACATAATTGTGAAAAATGGACCTTTTTTGAAAGTGACAAAGCATTGCTATTCATGGGACAAGATTTCAAAGCTTTATGATTTCGGAAGGAGAAGAAAAACAACTTTAGATCTCAAGTATCAAAAATTGAAAATTGAGCGAGGTGAAAAACAAGGGTGGCTCCAACATAGGCTCCAACTAGGGATACCGCTTCCCTGTGAGGCGGGAAGAACAGTAGACCAGGTGCCAAAATTGGGTAAATGGAGTCATAGGCTAATATCAACAGAAAAATCAAGGAAAAAGATAGAAGGGGAGGGAAATTTCGCTTGGAACCCCAGAATTTTTTTTCG
>ML776950.1:998143-1009116 GCA_009831015.1 Picea engelmannii | reverse complement strand
TGTGATTGGTTTGTGTTGTTGTGATTGGAACGACACGAGAGCATCGGAGCAGAGCAAGGAACAACAGAGATTAAAGGAGAGCGTTCATAAGGTATGTTCACCATCCATTTCTCTTAGTTCATTCAATATTTAGATCTAGGGAAAGAGTAGTATTCTGTTACGGTTTGTTCTAGATCCAGGTGGATCTGGGGAGATTGGTCTGTGTCCGAACTCACGAATTTATCCATAAACACCAAGATAAAAGTAATATTAGTATTATGCTTGGTGTATGCTTGGTGTATGCCTGGTAACACCTAAGATAGAGGGGATACCTAAGATGGATTTCTTCAAGGCATTGTGATTTTATCACCTGATGTATCCTAGTTATAATTGTCTCTTATGTACCTTCACTCATCCACATGGGGACCCTTACTACCTGTATTGTTGGTTGATTGGAAGGCTCTTATCCATAGACTAGGTTTTGTTTGAGTGAATTTAGTTATCTTATAGGCTAGAGTCATTTCTCTTTATAGGATGGAGCTGCTTTGAATTCAGATATAGATGGGTGTTGGTACATGTAGTTATGAACCCATTTCTACCCCTTATGTTCCTTCATCTTCCTCCAACCCAAGTTCCACCATGGCTGGAGCTAATGCTAGAACCAATATTGGAGCCAATTCCAACCAACCTTTTGTGACCTTTATGGAAGGGTTAAATCTCCATGATTTGACCAAGTTAATCAATGATCTTATCTTCCATGATACCAATTGGCCCAATATTCCAAATAAAAATCCCTCTGACATCCCAATGTTTGAGTGTAAACCTAGAGAGTATCCCATATAAGATGTGCCTTGTGAAAATGTTCCTTATATCAATGATGTGCCTTATAAAATGTGCCTTGTGAAAATCCAATATCAATGATCCATTTCTTATAGAGTAGTTCCTATAATCCCTTCTTCCTCTCATCACCAAGGATGTATCCATGACTATATCTCAGGGGCTATGAGTTAGGGATTATATATATATATATATATATATATAATTTATAATATATATATATTGTATAATATATAAATTATATTATTAAAAAAAAAAATCGCACTCGCCACCACACTTGCGCTCATATTTGGAGCTCACACTCACCACTACACTATCGCACACATATTGGAGAGGAGAGAAGAATGCACATAGAGTGGAAGGGAGAGGAGGATGGGAGAAGGATAGAGAGGAGGAGAAGGAGGGAGAGGCGCATGGGAGGAGGGCACATGCACATGGGAGGAGGGCACATGGATTTTCACCAGAGGAGGGCACACACGCACGGGAGGAGGGCACACAATTTTTCATCAGAGGAGGGAAACAATGTCATAAAATCAAGTATGGATGTGAAGCAACTCTTTCCATGAAATTTATCCTTCCTTCTTTTCACATTGTGATACCCTCTCTACTCCTTGGAAGACACATCTCCCACCTACTCTTCACTATTTCCACAAATACCCTATAAATTAAATTCACCATACACATCCAATATGACAATGAAAAAACCCCTTCCCCAACTCTAATCATTGAGGAGAAACCTAAAATATTTGTTCCTCCAACAACCAAGACAATGAATATCCAACAAGAGATTAGACATCCCTTTCAAACCCAAATTAGTTATACTAATACCCTACATGACCCTCTTGGCACTTTTGAGGAAGCTACCCAAAACCCTAACCTCCCTTACCCTCACACTAATTTTTGTGAGGTTGGCCCTAACACCTCATTATAGAAACAACCAAAAGAGAAAGGAACCACGCTTGTAATTGAGACAGATCCAATTGCATCGGTACTACCTAATACTAGAACCACTAGACTACACAATCAAGGTTCCTCCTCTTCTCATCCAACTTTGAAGCAGATTCAATATAGATACACTATAATTTTGGATTGTTTGAGATATAGTAGGTAATGAATTGCTCAAAGATATTTTGATAAATAACTCCTTGTATGAATTAGAGAGATTATATATATATCCTTTGGAAATGCACTTTAGTGACATTATATACATGGTAGATACCTATGGGAAATTAAAAGTAGAAAATGTGACCTTCAAAAAATAGCTTGGAAGGGTCCCAAACAACACTCTTGGAAGCATGATGACATAATGATATCGACAAGGAACTTTGGGAAATAACTTTGACTCTAAAAAGAGAGTTAGTAGAGAATAAGAAAGACTTAGTAGAGAAATTGTGACATGTATTGTTGTAGATATTGGGGATGACTATATTTTTTCATATATGAACCATTTGGAATATTTTAACCCCATGTTTGAACTAGATCACTTCTAACCTTTGGTTGAACACATGCTTAAAACAATCACTAATCGAGTAGATAAACAATGGAAGAGAGTGGTATTAGTGACACCATATTTCCCCTCGTTTTTCCATTTCCATTTGCATCAAGAGAATTTTCCTAGAGACACAATGACAAAAGGATCACATTTCATAGTTTCTCCCTTACTTCTCAAACAACTTCCCACTTTGAAAAAACTATTGAGATTGTCCTTAATCAAGAATGTAGTTGAAGATTCAAGTCTTCACACTTAGCCAAATTTATAACCCAACATAGAACACACTTAGCCACTGAAAGTGATTGAGTTAGTTCACACTTATTTCTTGTTTACAAACGAGTTCTTGTATCACAACATTGTTGGGTTCACTATTGAATTCATGCAGTAATGCTTCATATTGTATATAGTAAGTTAGATATACATTGGACCTTATTTCATGCCAACATTGGTTCCAAACAGTTAATAGTTGATCTCTTCTAAGCTAACTCCCTCATATGTATACATCAATTTTTGGATGATAAACAATTGGTTTTATTTTATGCATTTAAGAGTGCGCCCTAATGGATGATGGCACTATAAATCACATGGAAAGACATAATCACACATATATACTAAGGTAAAGGACTCAAAATGAGGGGTTTCAACACACTATGATCCATCACTAGGAGGACCTAAGTGTTTTCCTAGAGTAGGTTGTGTATGGTAAATGCACCATGAAATACTCTATACACCAATATGCGATGGGATATGTGTATGATCAATATGAAGTGTAGAAAGCATACACTATGAAGTGTATGGTTCCTACACTTCATAGTGTATGGTGTATGCAAGGTGTATGCTTAAAAGTTTCATACTAACAAATACAGTCTAGAGAAAAGCATGGAAACCACAACCTATGCCTACAACATGTTACTACCATAGAATTGTTGAACTCATTGTTTAGAGCATGGCATCGAAGGAAGCCAAATGGTTATAATTTGAGAACTTTTGATTTTCCATTATTTGCATACATTATAGATAGAGGTGAAAAAGAATCCAAAAAACTATTAGAGACACTATGGAGTTATGCAAGGAATGTTGAAGTGCTCGAACCCCGAACAATAAAAATTGTGCTTAAAGGCCAAAACATGGTAGAATGGAAACAAGCTATGGATGAAAAGTATGAGACATTAGTGAAGAATCAAACTTGGGCACGTGTTCCTCTACCAATAGGAAAGAAATAAACTAGTACTAAGTGGCTTTTCAAACAAAACAAGTCATGTGATGCAGTTGAGAAATATAAAGCTCAATTGATGGTGAAAGTGTACACACAAATTTAGGGCACAGACAACCCAAAGAATTTTATACCAATAGTGAAGATGGAATCCATTATATAAATATCAACAATTGCAATAATGATGCATATGCATATCTATCAACATGATGTTGAGACAACATTCATTAATGGTATGTTGTAGGAAGATATATGTATGGAACAACTTGAGGGTTATGTACAACAAGGAAACAAGCATATGGTGTGCATGTTGCAAAAGTAATTGCATAGACTTAAGAAATCCTATAGGGCATGATATTGACACATTGATGCACATTTAATGAATGAGGGTTTCCAACATTATACTACATATATAAATATTTATGTCAAGCATAATGTGAGGTCTTTTATGATTTTAGCATTCTCCATAGATTATGCATTTGTATGAGCAAGGAGTTATCTTTGTTAAATCATTTCAAATCAAAACTGTTGTAGAATTTGACATGTTGGATCGTGGAGAGATCCATTAATCCTACTTGGTTATTCAAGTAGTAAGAGATTTGAGCAATAGGAATTTTCATTTGATTCAAAGGAGATACATTGAACATATCCTTTAGATATTAAGGATGAGTGATTTCTAAAATGTGAAGACTAAAATGGAAATTGGTCAAAAATTGTCACAAGATATGGGTTGCAACATTGGGAAACAATTAAAAGGATTTTCACATTTCTGAAAGGAACATGGGCATCAACATCTGTGAGAGAATGTTAGCTGCAATGAAATTGTTTGGATATTGTGATGTAGATTGGGAAGAAGATGTTGTTGAGCTCAAATCAACATCTAGATATTACTTCCAAGTAGGCTGGTGGAATTGTCTCATGGAGAAGAAGTAACCCACCATTTCCTTATCAAGTGATAAAGAAGAACATGTAGTAGAAAATGACAAAGGTACATATTCAGATGGATTGAGAAGTCTTGTAGAGTATGAGGATAGGCATGCATAGCTTTACTAATCCCTGAGATGTTTCAATTTTGAGGAAAATCCCTTAATTCTAGATTATCCCACATTGTTAATGGCAAGTTAATCACCTCATACTTTCAAGATTTATGCAAGTTTTTCCACAAAAGATCCAATAAACATATGACATTTTTGAGATTGGTTAGGGATCATTAATTTCAACAACTTTTATTAAAGATCAACACAAGCCTTAGCACTAATGTCTAGTGATCAAATTTAAAGATTCCATTTCCCTTCAAGACCTGCCCTTCAAGGATTATTGATCCTTCATGGCATTAAAGGTCATGAGTGGTTGAATGGCTATTTCTTTATGCATAAAATTGTCATTAAGCAAAAAAATATAATTACTACTACATGGAAATTAAGGGTTTATCAAGAAAATAAAATCAAAGAGAAATATTTCCTTTCCTTAATCTGTAGAGTATATGATAAGGTTTTTGGTGAGTGGTCAAATGCCCTATTTGAAACAAAAAAAATGTTTTTGTACCAAAGGGACTAATAATTAAATTATATCTATTGCATTTTGATCATATGCATCAAAAACATCAATCTAGCCTCTTTCAGCATTCACATATTCAATTTAGCCAGAAAGGCTAAAGTTTTGCACTCGCATAGAACATTGTTTTCCTAAAATTGACAATTTTACTCATGATTTTCATCCATGTTATATTCTTTTCAATCTACATAATTGATGCATTAGAAAATCATTTAACAATTAACTATTGTTTTATGGTAAAGGTCGCCTCATACACTAAATACACTTATACACAAAATGTCATCAAATAACTCATCTTGCTTCAAAATTTGATCGATGTATTTAGTGATAAGGAACAATGCCAATAAGAATAGATGAGACATGAGACAATACTTGGATGCTCAAGATTAATATTTCTATCACATCACCTTTCCATATACCAATCCCACAACACTTACCATGGAGCTTCTCGGAGAAAAAATCGCTCAATCCTTGGATGGAAACTTGCAAGCCCCTTGTGTTATATGACATCGCTTTACTAAACACGTCGTAATGTCAACAGAATATGCTTGAATGCACTACTTGAAATCCCTTTTGTAATATCCTAGTTTTGACCCCTTAATTGTAATATAATAAATCATGTATTATTTTTTTAATATAGTTTATGAAACAAGAATCAAGCCATGTGGTCTGAGATATAACGATCCCATGTTGAAAATATGTGATATGCATTGTGAATATTCCAAGTGTGGAGCTCAAGGCCAAGTCCCTACTAGTGAATTCATAAGAGTCCAAGTGGTGGGCTAACTTTACAACGTGGTGGGTATATTTCTTATAAGAAGTTCATGGTTTTGTAAAAAGGGAAACACACAATAATATAAATCCACCCTAATAATTTCTTGAGGGAGAAACAAGGGGACTATGATACCACAATAGGGGAAGAGGAAAGGGGATTTTTGGTTGATTTCGCCTTATCATTGTCCTTGGGGTATTATCTTTTCTTGCCTATGTATCCTTACAACGTTCCCATCAATCTTTGACTTTTGGGTTGGTCTAAGTAAAAGTCTCATATGTGTCATATCCTGAGGAAGAGAGAGGGGTCTCATGCAAGAAAATGTTTTTCATTGTATTTCCCATGTAGGATGATTGGAGAGAAACCATGCTTAGAATTTCCATAATAGTTGAGACAATCCTTTAGACCTACAACCCAATTATTGTTCCTCATTGATTGTTCAAATTTCACCACTAAAGTGTACAGAGGTATACATACCCTACTCCCCTTTGGATTTGAATGTTTGAACTCTTAGGAAGAAACACATGTTCTTAACTGTGTGCTTCCATAGAAGGCGCTTTCCAAATATGTGAAATTCGCCACTAAAGGTGCTTTCCAAATATGTGAAATTCCAGGATCATGGATTTCCAAACTATCGATCCCCACTTGAACTCTTTGATAGGTCTCAAATCTAGTTCTCCACTGAGCGTCGGGGGATATGCAACTATATGCAACTTTATGCAACAATGCAACTTTATGGAACTTATGCAACTTTACACAACTTTATGCAACATGCAACTTTATGCAACAATGCAACTTATGAAACTATATGCAACTATGCAACTATGCAACTATATGAAACTATATGCAACTTATGAAACTATGCAACTATATGCGACTTATGCAACTATATGCAACTATATGACGGATAAGTGTGGAAAATTCAACTTTATGCAACTAAATGCAACTATATGCAACTGTGTTGGTACCAAAAACGTATATTGGCACGATAACTTATCTTCTTGTTTTAACGAGTGTAGGTAGCACCAAATAGGCATCTGTCGGAGCTATCTGCCTCGAGTGATGATCAAGATATACTAAGAGAGGTTGAAAGTGAGACGTGTTGTATTATATCTACCAGTTCTAGATCAACTAGGTTGGAAAAGGTAAGAAAAAGATTTTGTACCCGCATGCAATTTTTTATTGCAAACAGAGGGTTGTGTAATTATGATGCTGAGAGCATAGGTGACATTGAGTTTCCCTTGAGGTATAAACATCTAGTGCAATGATGGGAACCTAAGGAGCTACCTGAAGTGGACACAAATTTATTCATCGGTGGGAGGATGTATCGCATTACTCCTTCGTCCTTACATGGATTGGGGTTATTTTCCATGGATGGCATAAAGGTCGACTATGGCACTGTAACTAAATTGATGGAGTATGTCGGACCAGTATACAAATACAATCACTAGTTAATGCTGGTCCGATATACGCAAAGTATGTGGAGATACAAAGTTGCCGCAAATTATATACAACTACTAGATAACAATCAAAATAAAGGGGAAACTATGTATATTGATGGAAGGCCAAAAGATATTGGAAACATTGCAAGTTTATAAATAGTACATGAGCAGTGGAAACAACTAAGAAACCGAATTACATATTTGAGGCAAACGAAGGAAATCATATATTTGTATTTGCAACAAAATCAATAGTTCTAGGTGAAGAGTTGTTGATTGATTACAACTTAAATCGAATAGATGGAGGGGGTGCGACTATGGGGGAAAATATATTACATACCATTCAACTCAACCTTTGATCAATCATTGTTACAATTTATCGCTGCAATATTTCAAATTTTTACTGCATAATTTTTTTACAAATACTTTCATAAGTCTTGTTGATTAATTTATTGTCTCCACATCTATTCAGGGTGACCGTGGAAAGGCACCCACTTCGCCTCAGCAAGTAAATGTTAAATACAGTAAAAACTTATGACTACAACAACTAAATTTCAGAAATTTCATTATTTTTTTCTGTTATTACTGCAATATTTCATTTTCTTAATGTTACAGGTGAATTTCATAACTTTTATTGATTGATTTATTGTGTCAACATTTGTCCAGGGTGACTGTGGTAAAAAATCACCTTCTACATCTCTCCATTGTGACCGTGGAAATGGACCCACTGTGCCTGAGCAGGTAAATGTTAAATACAATAACAACTTATGACTACAACAACTAAATTTCTGAAATTTCATTATTTTTTTTCTGATATTACTCCAATATTTCATTTTTTAAATGTTACAAGTGAATTTCATAACTTTTGTTGATTGATTTATTGTGTCAACTTCTATCCAGGGTAACCGTGTCCGAGTTTCACCTGCTACATCTATCCAGGGTGACCGTGTCCGAGTTTCACCCGCTAGATCTTTCCATGGTGAATGTGTCCGAGTTTCACCCACTACATCTGTTCAGGGTGACCGTGGAAAGGCACCCGCAGTGCCTCACTAGGTAAATGTTAAATACACTAACAACTTATGACTACAACAACTAAATTTCTGAAATTTTGTTATTGTTTTTATGATATTACTGTAATATTTCATTTTTTTAATGTTAAAGGTGAATTTCATAACTTTTGTTGATTGATTTATTGTGTCAACATCTGTCCAGGGTGATCGTGTCCGAAAATCACCCTTTACATATGTCCAGGGTGAGTGTGGAAAGGCACCCGCAGTGCCTCACGAGGTAAATGTTAAATACAATAACAACTTATGACTACGCCAACTAAATTTCTCAATTGTTAAAGTTCATATCATTAATTTTATTCATCAATGTATTGTGGCATGGTCAATGTGGGAAGGCTCCCACAGAGGATATTGACGAGGATGACATATTTTATTCGACTAACCCAGTGACAACTGTAATGAAGGCCTTGAAGAAGGCTAACATAGAATATCTAGGTTTGATTAGAAAAAGACCCCTGACACGGGAGGATAGGGAAAGAATTGTAGAGCTACAAAATACAATAACTAATTTTGGGGTAAGTGGCATCTTCACATATTTTTATTAGCTATGACAATTTCATATCCATTTTTTAGTTTTATATTTTGTATATGATTTGATAAAGAAAAGTTTTCCGTTTGTAGGAGTTTTTAAACCCCGTGTGTGGGGAACCTATCGATCATGCAACTGCTATAGGTAGCAGTGATGGTCCAATGCAAAACAAAGGTCGACATAGTAAAGTGAAAGTGAGGGTTTTTGAGCCTCCCGAGGTTCCCCTTGAATCCATTTATGAGTGAAATGATTTTGACCAGCATGAGATGTCGGAGCATGATGAGTTGGATCTTGCGACTCCACATGATGACTCTGGAGAGGAACATAGTGTAGATGGACATGATACTATTCTTCATGGAGTAGAACGAATTAAAATCACCAGATCACTAGATGTCACCTTTCTGGTGGATGACGCATGTTTTCCGATCAAGATTCATAAGATTGCAGGTAATTGTCCCATTAATTCATTCATTTTTTTCATGAAATTGAAATGGACATTTGTTGAGATTATTATAAATTAATGGATAACACGTTTCTGCAGGAAACAATGTTTTCTATAGAAACTTACATGACAAAGCATTGGAGTTGTTTAGACCCACCATTCGCACATGGTGGAATGACCAAGATAGCAAAAAGAAATATGATTTAATAGATCACATGGTAAACGTGTTCGACAATACTTTCAACAAGAAAGTGGTTACAAAGTTAGTCGACGAGAATTTAAAATACACCAGGGCTCAGTATAGGGATAAATTGAAAATAGAACTCAAGCATGAGTGCCCTCCCATGGTTCCTGAGAAAGAGTGGAAGGCGCTAATAAAGGATGCAAATGAGAACTTGTTTAAAAAACAAGGACGAAAACCATGAGCTGGTCAAGCAAGGTACAACACATGTCATATTATCAGTGAAATATGAGCATTTATGTTTTTCTTTCTTGTTTTAAGTAACAATTCCGATATCTATTTTTTTTCAAAAATTCCATATGTAGGTTACCAGAAACCTCCAAAGAAACAAAGTCCAGAGTGGAAAAACATGGCCAGCATAAACTAGGCCAGGGTGGCTACAAAAAACTAAAAGCCCGAATAGTAAGATTTAAATGATTAACTGTGGTTAATATTTATTTAACAGTGGCAAACAAATATATGTTTTTGTTATTGGTATTTTTAATGGTGTTATGCATTGCAGTTAAATATGTTTGACACTACTGCCATCGAGGAGGACCTAAATCTTGGTTACAAGCAGGGTTTTAAAAGTGTGATTGAATATAGAAAAATCTTGGGCCAGACTCCTATATCCCCAACCACACAGGTAAATCAAATGAATAAGGAAATTGCAGTACCATGCTTTTAAAGTCTATTCATATTTTATTATATCACCCTTAACTAAGTATTTATGTTTGTTTTCAAGCAACAATGCTATTGTAGTAGTGAATCCATCAGTATTTAGCAAACACCGTGTCATACAAGGGTGCACATGTCCAGTGATAGTGTAGAGAAAAGTACGCATTCCGATATGTATGCTTCAGAATTAGAAATATTTACTGTGATTGTAGATATTTATTTCCTGACTTATACTTATATATTATCTTCTCAAAATTGAAGAGCATGTAGCTCAGGAGGGTGAAATGCGAGAGAAACCAAGTGGACATGAAATTAATGCACCAACTGTCACAACTACAGAGGAAGGTAAAGAGCAATAGTGTAATGTTAATCAAAATAATGAATTAGTTATTTCAATTATATTTCAACATATCGATATGATCATTTTCGTTGTTCCAGTTCACGAACCTGAATAGATGCCAGCTAACCCTTCCCAGTGACGTACCAGGAGTATGGTACATGAGTGCACACAAACAATAGAAGGATAGGGAAAATGAAATACAATGTCCTTGGATGATTATGATATCACAATTGTCAGTTTTATGAATGTAAAAAAAATAAAATCAAACAAAAATTAGATGTATAAATTCATGTCTTGTATTTGGATCTTTATTGATGTTTATATGTTCATATGTTTTGATGACTATCCTAGTTATGCATGAATGTCTATATGTTTTCTATATAAAGAAAATCATTTGTTGGGTATGGGGAA
>ML776950.1:966312-988366 GCA_009831015.1 Picea engelmannii | reverse complement strand
ATGAAGAGGACTTATCCTCCATCATTATCTTCTTCATCACTCTCATCTGAGGAGATGTCATCATCCTTGGAGTAGAAGCTCTTTTTATTGTTGAGACTTCTCTTTTTATAGTAGCATTTTTCAACAATATGTCCTATTCTACCGCAGTTAAATCATTTGACATGAGACTTACCTTTGTATCTTCCGCTTTCCTTCTGCAACCTTCTTACGAAATTTGTTATTTCTTCATCACGGTCGTTATCCTTGTCTTTTGTCTTCTTTATGTCTTTAAATGCCGTTTCATTGTTTGGCTGGTCACTTTCTGTACTTGTTCGCATTTCATATGCTATAAGAGACCCATGTAATTCATCCATTGTCATTTTGGTCAAGTCCCTAGTTTCTTCAATGGCGGAGACCTTAATATCATACTTCAAGAGAAGTCATATCAACACTTTTTGTACAACCAAGGATTCATCGATCTCTTCACCTAATCCTCTGATAGCATTAACAACTCCATCAACTCTAAAAAAGTAGGTTGCAATATCTTCCTTTTCATTCATCTTCAAATTTTCAAATTCTACTGTATGTCGTTGAAGCTTGACCTCCTTAACCTTTGGATCACCTTCATAGATGCTCTTGAGTTTGTCCCATACATCCTTAACAGTGATACAACCCATCAATTTTCTAGCAATGGTTGGTGCCAATTCTACTAGAATAACATGTCTGGATTTTGAATTACAACTCATAAGCTTCTTCTCATTTGGATCGGTTGGAGCATTATTTGGGATTACATAGCCATTTACAACTAAGTACCAAATGTCTACTCCCAAAGCCGTTAGGTAAGTTTTCACTCTATCACTCCAGTATGCATAATTTGTTCCATCAAATTTTTGAATCCCATTTGAAATGTGCTCATGGTCATCCATCTCTGCTCAGGATTTTCCTTTCAGTGGTTAAACTGTTCTAAAGGCAACTTGCTCTGATACCAATTGTTGATACTGAGAGGGGGTTGAATCAATATCAAGTACAATTTAAAACCTTTTTCAACTTATACTTAAACCATTCAATTATAACCAATGAGCAATGAACAATAGTATAAGAGTTACACCTATACACCACAATACACCATACACAATATATGAGAAATAATCAATAGTTATTGTTCAAGGGAAGTAATGACTTCCAAAGGTAGCTACAACTTCCAAATGTAAAGGGAGGGATAAACCTACAAGAGGAAGATACAATCCTCCAATATCAAGAGAGAGTTGAACTCTCCATCCTTGCTCCTTCCTTCCACCCAAGAATATACTAGAGATAATAAAACTTCACATTAAATCATCACCATCAACCAACCATCATATAGAACCTGATAATGCTTCCTAAGACTTCTTCAATTTCTACATTTATTCAATTCTTGGAATACCATGATCTTGTAGATAATATTATTCAATTTATTCTCTGAAAATTCTCCAAGTTTCACTCCTTAAATCCTCCCCAAAAAGAAGTTATAGAGAGAATGGTAGACCTTGTTCAATTCTGGTTTATTTAGGAGACCGAACTTGTACAAAATGCCCCGTGCTAAATATTTAACATCAGATTATGAAAATTGCACACACGAAACTACAGTCTGTAACATTTCCAATGCAATTTGTCCCAATTCATTTGGATTCTCGATGAAGAAGTTATGACTTTTTTACCCGAAACACCTGTTTATTGACTAGCTTTAGGACTGGTCAAAAACCCTATCTTCCACAGAGTGTGTTATCACCCTATAAGTTATAGGATCAACTGGTGACTGGGATATTATCTGTCTCTAGTGTTTTTGTTGACAAATGATTTTTCATTCTGCAAATAATTTGAAAAGAAAAGAAAAGAAAAAAGGAAAAACAAAAGAAAAAAAGGAAAAAGAAAGAAAGAAAAGAGGGCATAAAAGAATTGAAATAAAAAGCCCCTTGAAATAATAGTAACTTGGTCCATACCTTTCAAGCATGGCCAAGTTCTTTTTAAATTTGATGTTGATAGGGTAGTGAATGAATTTGGCTAAACAACTTAATCTTAGCCAAAGTGTCTAGGTTAGATTACTGAATAAATCTGGCTAGACTGTCTAATCTTGGTCAGATAGCCCCAGGGTAGAGTAAATTCTTAGCCCAACTGTTTAATCTGGGTTAATTGTCATAGGAAGATAGGTTAGTATGTAGGCTAGTTGCTTTATTGTTCCATTCCAATAAAACCAGCTTGATGTCAATGTTGCACCATGTCTCATATGCTTAGAAGATCGTTTGGTCGAAGCCCCATGGTGGTGTTTACTTGAAAATTTAGGGAAAAAACCCATAAAAACGCATTTGTCCTAAGTTTTTCCCAGCGCATGTGTTCTCTGCTCCCCATTTATGCTCCCTGCACATATCGACGGTCCTGATCCCGATGCATAGATCTACGGTGTACAGAGCATTCCGGACCCCCCCGACCGTTCTGCTTTTAACCGAGGGGGGGGGGTCCGGAATCGCCGATATCATTTGCGCACATCCGGACGACCCAGGGTGGAGCACTTAAATCAATGGTCAATATTGGATTCCGGACCCCCCCCGACCGTTCTGCTTTTAACCGAGGGGGGGGGTCCGGAATCGCCGATATCATTTGCACACATCTGGACGGCCCAGGGTGGAGCGCTTAAATCAATGGTCAAGATTGGATTCCGGACCCCCCCGTCCGTTCTGCCTTTAATGAAGTGGGGGGGTGTCCAGAATGAGTGATAAAAGGCATGCTAAGATCTACGGGAAGGAAATTAGTGCGTAGATCAATGGCAAAAAATGGTTTTCGGATCCCCCTGGATGATCTTCTTTTAACCGAGGGGGGGGGTCCGGAATGGTTATCTCCCTCTGGCAGGTCCGTTGTTATACGTGGCGTCATTCAATTTCCCCCGAAGTCTCATCACCATCTGCTATCTGACAGACCCCCCATCACTTATGGACATCACCTTCCACTTGTTCCCGAGTCAGTCACATCCCATAACTGTTGTCAGTCCCCTCTCCTCTTTCACTCATGGCAAGCCCCTTATTACGACTTTTACCTCCAATCCCTAGTAATCACGTCACTCGTCCATATTTTTCAGCCACCGTCACCCGCCATCTCAACTCCAAATGACCCGTTGTCCATTTATTACTGGATAACCTATCCATTATCCAGCTAACCTGTCTCCCGCGCCCAACCGACCCCCGTTTAAATAAAATCACTGTTATTTCCATTACTTTCACTATTTACCTGTCGCACCAAAGAAATTCATCACTTACTCCTCCATTACATTCCGTCACCCTCACCCATAGTCAGTCGCCCCCACTAACGTTGTGTTTATTGCAGGTACTGTTGCAGAAATGGCGCCAAAGTCTAAACCAGCGGAAGGAGAGGAGAATCGGTTTCTCCCGCCTCCTGTCGACCTGGAAAAAATCCCACTGGTAGACAAAGACCGGTTAATCGCAGATACCAAATTCGATTTTGATTTCTCAGACCTCCAGTCATGGCTTAGGGAGGTGTTCCTGGACCAGAGTGATGAAATTGGACTCTGGGAGTCCAATTTACCCCTCTACCTTTTCCCTCAGATCCACCATTTTCCCGAGTTTTCTCTCAAATGTCAAACTCACTATATTCCTGAACAAAGAGCCATCGTCTCCTCATACGGAGACATCCTGTTCCTCATCACGCCCGAAGCCATAGACCAGATGATGCAAATTCCCCGAGCTGACTCTGCGTCCCCCTTCAACCTGGAAATCCTTACAGAGTTGTATCAGAAAATGAATTTTCCCTAAAGAGCTCAAATATTCGAGATGTTCCTTCCCACATCCGCTCAATACCCTTCCACAAATCCCCCTTACCCATCGTCCATGTTCTCCACTAAGGGAAACCAAGTCATTTCTTCCCTTTGCGCTCTGTTGGGATACTATTCCGACAAGTGGCTAGATGAGCCCATTCTGGGTTTTCTATCCATTTTCTCCACTGACGAAACACCCACCATCCAGTTTGATTTCAGTATGTTCTTGGCAGACAATATTCAGGAACAATTCGTGAATTTTGGCATGGAAGGCATGTTCAGATACTCGTCCATACTGGCATACATGTTTGTTTTCTTTCAAGCAGATAAATTTAGTTTTTCCATGCAGAAGATAGATGAATATGGTAAACCTTAGGTAGTCACAGCATGGAATTCCTTGCTCAAGCACAACTCTACAGAGTACAGGTTCAAGGCGTTCATCAATCATTTCTATCACCCTGTGGTAAGTATGCTGAGCGGCAGGCCCGAGCCTCAAATAAATGACGAAGTCCAGAGAATCCTGCATCTCTCGAACAACACAAAGACTAGGGATTGGTACCTGTACCAAAATCGTACCGAGATCAGAGTATACGGTTGCGAGTTGGCACCGTATAAGCTGCCCAAATATTTGCCTGTCAGAATATTTGCTTTAGAATATATAAGGAAAATTATGAATTCAGATGATATCCATTTTGTATCATTGAAGAAAAAACAACAGCTACGAATCAAGGGGCAGATTGGCTCCTTCATCTACAACAGTCAGGGCGTCGGGGAAGAAACAGACAGGATGTTGAAAGAAATGAATTTTTTCATGAGCTTCCCATGGCACTATGATCCTTATGGGATCATCTCAGATATGAGAATGAAAAACAAGAACATCCCGTATGTTCATGTGTCCAAGCCCGAAATTGAGAAATTCACCAATCAAATAGGGTGGGAGCCTAACACCTTGGTCGAAGTGGAACAACAAGTTCCCCCGACCACTGTGCCACCAACGACCATGCCACAGGTGCCTAAATAAAAGCGGCCTCGTCAAGAATTATCTCCGCCTGTCACGGAGGTATCGTTCGAGGAGTTCCAGTTGCACACTAAGAGGCCCAAGACAATCTCAGTTCCTGGCCCAACTGGAGAAAAAGAGGCTTTGCCTACCACCGTGACCAAGTCGGTTATTCCTCCCTTTGGTTCGAGCGCTATAAGGAAATCACCCCAGCATTACCGAGGAAATCCATAGACTCCCCACTGGACACTCAGCCAGGAAAGAATGGGCCTAAGTTAAGCATTTTCGAGAAGTACGAGATGATCAAGAAAAAGAACCAGACCCTTACCAGCAGTAGTTACACTTAGTTTCGGAAGCAGACGTCGACTGCGCAGTATAGGCTGTTGTTTGCATTTGACACAGAAAAGGGCAGGATGCACATGGCCTTCCTCCAGGCATAGGTACCAGACCCCAAGGTGATCACAGACTACAAGAGGGCCACCTTCGAATTTCAGACGAAGGACGTGCACCCAGCAGATCAGATGGATTTGCACAAGCAGACAGGGGAAATGGTGTTTCATACGTTGGTGCATGCTTCTGCTTCTGCAGCCAAATTGCAGGTGTCACTGAACAATGCTCAAATGCAACTTAAGCTAGAGAAGATACGATCCTTTGCAAAGGACAATAGAATCAAAACTTTGGAGGAGTTGGTCCTCAAGATCGACTATGACCCTTCTAATGTCAAAGCAACAGAGGAGATGATAAAGAAAAAGAATGCTGACATTGCCTCCTTGAGGAATAAACTGAAACTCCCACCCACAGAGGACTCGCAGACGAAGGAGATAGCAGAGAAAGAAGGCGAGAAGGATGAAATTCTCAAGCTGATCATGGAGAAGAATGCACAGCTCAATGAAATGGAAGCTGAGATGGAGAGATTATTAAAAGAGGAGCAACTGAAGCCAATGGAAGTCATTCCATTGAGTGCCATTCTGATTTCAGGAGAAAGAATAGCATCAATGACAACAGTCCCATGTGCAACTCCATTAACAGCCCAAGAGAAGACAACTGACCTGGATAAATCCATGGAAAACATGAACCTACAGGAGACAGAGATCAACAGGCTTAAAAAGGAATTTGAGAACCTTCAGGAATTCAAAAATTCCTTCCAGACCAACCTCTCCAAGGAAAAGCAGGTAACAGAGTAGCTCAAGCAGGAGCTACAACAGCTCCGAAAGAAAAAAGTGGCAGGGAAGACTTTGGCTGAGGTTAAAGAGAATGTATGGACATACATCACTAAGTCCATAAATGAGATATGGCCCATGATCCAAATCATGTTTGAGTAGAATGAGTTGGTCCATAGGAGAAAACAGGCCATTGAGAAGATCAGAGTAGAATTGGGGGAGATGCCAACACAGATGAATGATATCATCAAGTTCCTCAATTCTAAGACCAGAGAAGAGATAGAAGAGCTGAAGATCGAAGACAGAACTGAGACCATCCTTGAGGTCAAAAGATTTTTGACCAAGAGAGGACTAATGCTTCAGCTGAAAGAAAAGGTTCAGACCATGGACCTAGGGGTACATATATTCTTCAGCAATATTGAAGCTCTCCAGAAGAAAGGTCTACCTGGTCTAAAGGTTATTAATGATAAACTGATGACACTCCCATATTACAAGAAGAGATTGGCTGAGGTTTCTAAGGACAGTTCAAAGTTTGCAGGGATTCAAGGGAGCATAACTGGCAAGGCATTCTTGGATGCCCTCTAGTGGGACATCAACATCCAACATGAAATTCGATACATATTCCTCACCAAGCCTACATTTGCCAAGTATACGAAAATGGACAAAGTGTATCGAAGACTGCTCAAAGTCAACGTGCCCAGTCATCTCAGATGGGAGGAACTCTGTGATCTGATTGATTAGCAGATGAGTTGTCCATGTCCCGTCAGCTGTCGAGTCAGATGAGGTCGTGCAAAGGCTTCATCAACGGTCTACCCATAAATTAGCGTGTGGTTACACCAAGTCATCAAGCAGTTCCTAGATTTAGGAAATTTGTTAAATTAGTTAGGCTAAAAATAGATTTAGCATGTCCTGGTCATTTATGACAGGAACGTTTTGTAATTTGAGTTATAAATACTTCACCTTTCGAAGTATTGAGGTTTGTTTATCTTCACACCCTGATGCTATCAGACTGTAATCTTTTTGAAGAGATCTTCCATTAATAAAAGGAGGCATTTTTACAGGATTCTTGCGTGTATTCACTGGTGATGTTTTCCTCTCTAAGTTGAATGTTATTCTAGCTTTGTTATCATATTGTTTTCTAAAACTAATCTTTAAGAGTAACGAATGTTGCAGGTTTTATCTTGTATACCCTGTTTCCGACTAGAAATATTTTAGTGTTTATCTTCTGTTGTTTTCAATTAAGAAATTCTTAACTGCTTCTTAGTTGAAATTATCTTTCTCATCTTTTCTTCTGTCCATCATGTAATCTACTAAAAGATCCAGTGAGTATATCATCTCGCCCTGTGGAATTCTTCCTTCATGTTTCTAGTTTGTATTTCATATTTTATTAAACACAAACCCCATAGCCCAATGGAGGTGTAGACTATCTCAACCAATTCAAAAAATACTTTGAAAACAAAACCGACCTATTTCTTTAACTAGCCTAATATCTAAAATTGGAAACATAGCTAAATCATATAGAGAGATCCCTCTATGAAGTTGGAAGGGCTAGATCCCAGCTTCAAAAGTGGTTGGATAAAGTTACCTTTGTAAATTTCTTCTGTTTTCAACCTCTAGGAAATTTACCAAGTGCTAACATAGTGGCGACTCCGCTAGGGAAGAACATAAAATTTATAATTTCACATTTTCTTTTCCCTAAAAAGAAAGTTTGTTCCTGGAATATTGAAAATTTGAGAAGAAAGTAATGTTTAGAGGTTGATTAAACTTTGTACATATTATTTCCGGACTCATAAAACTAATATATATATATATATAAAACCAAAAAGAATTTTGGCTCTCAAGAAAGTTTATACTCGATCTCATCCAGACCCAGAACCTGCGATAGTGACAGATAACCCCGAACAGTTTCTCAGGAAAAATACCTTCGCTGAAAGCTCAGTGAGTCATATTCCCTTTCATAAGCCCCTTTCCTTTTCAGGGAAACCTGTTACCTTTCAAAACCCTGACCTTGACATCTTTCCACAACAAATCCTGGTTAGAACACGGTCCGATAGTTTTGCAACTGAAATCATGTTTGACCCAACTGTTTTGCAACCCCGAGCCTCTGAAGTTCTGTCCCCCATGACTAAAACGCAAATCACTCCCTCAGTGCTATCCAGTCCCTCCTCATCTTCGTCTTTAGTCGTTACCTCACCGATCATCCAAGTTGTCGTCCCACCTCCTCCACCCATCATGGCAGCTCAATATGCTCCCTTGGTGTTGACTCCAACTCTACATGCCATGCCCCAAGACTATCAAACTAGACTTCCACAGTTTTATGCAACATGATCTTTGAGTGCACCACAACACGTAGATAAAATGAACGATTATTTTGATCTGCATGAAGTAGATGAAGCTGACGGTCAAATGAGACTGTTTGCTCAAAGTTTGACAGGTGACGTAAAAAAATGGTACAAAGGATTACGTGCTACCTCCATCCTTGAACTTACCGCATTCCAAAGGATTTTTCTGGACAGATGGGAGGTAAATAAGAACCCTCTCCAAATATTGTCAGAATACGAAAGTATTAAAAGGAATCAAGGTGAGACAGTGTTAGATTACTGCACTTGTTTCAATAACCTGTACAACGCAATCCCAGTTGAAATCAAACGTCCACAGGGTTTGGCCTTGATAAAATTCCCCGACGGTTTTGACGCTGACATGTCATACCATTTAAGGGAAAGAAATTCTACCACCCTAGAAGACATGCAGAAAAGTGCAATAAGTGTGGAGGCCAATTTGTTGGAAAAAAGGGCACGTCAGAGGTTAGAGAGGAGAGTCACAATTAAAGAAGAACCTTCCACGTCGACCTCAGATTCCAAATTGGACTCTTTGGCCAGAGCAGTGGAAAGAATGATGGATAGACTTACTGTGTCGGACAGAAATCCTCCGAGAGAAAATCCAACAACTCCTTAGGTTCAAAACCCTAACTTTAGGAGAAACCCTCCTCAAATCAGACAGAGAGATCCTAGGGATCAAAGAGAGCAGAGGGGTCCAGATTAGCAGATCAGACCCCTCCTGCAAGAAAATTATGCTGACGAGGGGGAGGAAGTAATCGAAGAACTGGAAGATACTCACATAAATCTCATGGGCATTCACGACAACGAAGCTATTTTCCTTACCCAAGAAGATCAAGAACTCTTTCTCCTCAATAAAAAAAAAGTAAGTGAGGAAGCTGAAGATGAAGAACAACATGCATTAAAAAATGCTATTTTGGAGGTACACTGGCAGTACAATCTGCGGAGTAAAAAGACAGAAGGAAATTCCCCAAAAAAGATGATTGAAATGAAGAAGGTGGTTGAAACCAATGAGGCCTACGAGCTAGCTGCCGAGAAGATTCCTGAGAAGAGCACTGTCGACGCTCCCGTGAAGAAAAACCTTACCATTCTGAAAAGGCCTTCACAGCTCGAGGTTTCACCTGTTAATCCACCAAGTACTTCTGAGCAGAAGAATATGGTGGACAAACCACAATTGATGAGCCAAGGTAGAGCTCCTACACCTTTCAGCCTGGAGGGGGAATTGGCCAAAGTAAAAATTCCCATCCCACTTACCGAGTTGATGAACAAAGACGTTTATCGTTCACAGGTGATTAAAGCACTGACCATTGAACCTGACATAGGCACGAAGGCCTTAACCATTGGCTCAACAAATCATTCAGACACTGTGAACCTTACTGATGATCAACCCAAACTTCTTTTCGAACCTGAAGTAGATGGTCGAGATGATACTGGTGAGGTCACTCCTTTTTACATTAGTCTAAACATACATGATCTGATCTTGCATAACGCTATGCTGGATTCGGGTGCTTCCTACAATCTGATGCCCAAAGCAGTAATGGAGAAACTGGGACTGGAGGTCACCAGACCTTACAAGGATTTGCACTGATTCGACTCCAATAAAGTTAGATGTATTGGTTTGATCAAGGACCTATGCATCACCTTGGTTCAGATTCCTACGAAGAGCATGGTAATGGATGTGGTAGTTGCAGACATCCCGCCGAAGTATGGAATGTTGCTATCCCGGTCTTGGGGGGATAAGTTGAAAGGAACCCTGCAGCTAGATATGTCTTATGCCACTATCCCAGTTTTCGGGCAACAAAGGAGGCTATACAGAGAAACATTGATGAAGTACATGGTCAGTAGCCAAGAAAAACCGCACAACTATCCCCTCTACTCTGCGCATTCCAATTTAGATTCATTTATCTTGTACAATGATGGTGACACCGGAGAGAAAGATACTCAGCTGATGGAAGACACATCTACTCAAGATGAAGGCCAATAAATCATTGAGGTAGCAAGGATGAAGAACGTGATAACTGAAGAGTTACCCGCTGATTTATGGAGCATGGATTTTCATGGAGCTGTGAGAAAAGAAGGAGTTGGAGCAAGAGTCTGGTTGCATAACCACAGAAACAGGTATTCAGAAAATTATTCTGACAAATTAGATTTCCAATGCACTAACAATATTGCTGAGTATGAAGCCTTGATGCTCGGTCTGAAGCTTTTGAAAAAAGTTGGTGCTAAACAGATAATGGTAAGAGGTGACTCTGAATTTATAATCAAGCAAATCAAAGGTGAGTACGCTGCAAAACACCCATGTCTTAGAGCTTATAGGAACGTTGTTCTTGATGCCTTGAGATGTTTTACTAAAGTTGACTTGCAGGTAATGCTGAGGGGACAAAACATCTTGGCGGACGGATTGTCCACGTCAGCAGCCACATGTAATATTCCTTTCCTCCCTACTCACCCATACACTATTGAGGTGAAATGCAGACCAACCGTTCCTGACAATATCAGGTACTGGCAATTGTTTGGTAATGATGATCAAATCGAAGACTTTCTGCACTGTAAAAACAATTTTGAATGTACAAATATAGATTTAGAGAACGAAGATGAAAATGTAAATAGTTCTGATTTTGAAATTGATAGTGTAAATAGCGTAGATTCAGGAGAATTAGGTGATGACGAAATGGATGATGATTTTTTACATTTGAAAAGAAATATTTTTCCTAGAGGTCTAGTTCCTTTAGAGGACTTGTTTTATTTTAACGACGTAGCCAAAAAACCAAAAATCGAAGCCCTTGGACAAGAGGTAGAAGACTGTAATATAGGGACTGAAGAGAAACCCAGGATAGTCAAACTATCTAAATCATTACCCCCAGAGAAAAAACTCAAATACATTGAGCTGTTCAAAGAATATTCAGATGTCTTTGCCTAGGGCTATGAAGATTTGAAAGCTTATGATACCAACATCATACAACACATGATTCCAATAAAAGAAGACGAAAAACTGTTTAGGCAGAAACTTAGGAGGATAAATCCCAAGTTGCTCCCTCTGATAGAAAAGGAAATCAAAAAAATGTACGATGCCAAAATCATAGTTCCGTTGCGTTTTTCCAAATGGGTCTCTAATTTGGTTCCTACACGTAAGAAAACCGGGGAAATCAGACTTTGCATAGATTTCCGAAATCTGAATAAAGTCTGCCTGAAGGATAATTACCCTTTGTCGAAAATGGACCACATCTTGCAAAGGGTGGTCGGGTCCAGTCGAATTTCTCTATTGGACGGTTTCTCGGGTTACAATCAGGTCCTGGTTCACCCGGATGACCAAGACAAAACCGCTTTCACCACCCCATGGGGCACTTTCATGTATGTGAAAATTCCTTTTGGTCTGATGAACGCAGGAGCCACATTCCAGAGGGCGATGAATATCGCCTTTGTGGAAGAATCAGGTAAGTTTATTGGCGTCTATTTAGATGAAGTAACAATGTTTTCTCGATTTGATGACAAACACCTGAGACACCTCAGACGAGTTTTCGAGAAACGTAGAAGGTTTGGGATTTCTTTAAATCCTAAGAAGAGCCTTTTCGGGTTAGAGGAAGGCAAATTGTTAGGACACATCATTTCCAAAGATGGAATCAAAATAGACCCCAGCAGAATTGAGGCCATACAAAAATTAGAACACCCTAGGAACCTCAAAGAACTACAGTATTTTATCGGGAGAATAAACTTTCTACGAAGATTCATTCCCAATCTGGCCGAGCTCCTTAGAAACATTACAAATATGCTTAAAAAAGATGTAAAAATAAAGTGGGACTCTGAGTCAAGACAGTCTTTCGAACAAGTCAAACGAGCACTCACAGAGGCCCCTGTCTTAATCAATCCTGATTTTACTAAGGATTTTTATCTTTTTTCTTTCGCTTCCGAACATACTATAGCAGTGATATTATTACAGAAGAACAACGAAGGGTATGAACAACCCATAGATTTCTTTAGTAAAGAATTGAGAGATGCTTCTCTGAATTACAAGATAATGGAGAAGCAAGCTTTTGCTTTGGTAAAAGCCATAAAAGACTTTAGAGTCTACATTCTTCATTCCCACACCATAGCATATGTTCTGAACACGGTAGTAAAAGACATTTTGACACAGGACAACCCTGATGGAAGAAGGGGAAAATGGATTGATGTTATTTTAGAATACGATACAGAGATTAAGCCAACAAAACTAATCAAGGGTCAAGGCCTAGCAAAATTAATGGCTGAATCAAATTTCTAGGCTCTCGACATTAATATTTTAGATGTAGTAGATGAACAGGACGATATGGTGACTCCAAGCGTGAGAGAGGTATTTCTCAACTCTCCACGGTACGCAGACCTTATTTTTGTTTTGCAAAATCTACAAGCTCCCCCTGGTTTGACTAAGACTAAAGCTAGATTTTTAAAGTTGAAAGCCTTGAAATTTTGTATTCTAGAAGGCAATTTGTATTGGAAAGATCCTGCAGGCATTCTGTTAAATTGTTTACTGAAAGATGAAGCTGATAAAGTGTTACAAGAGTTTCATGCAGGAGAATGTGGTGGTCATTTGAACTGGAATGTCACAGCCAACAAAATACTCAAAGATGGATTCTATTGGCCCACCCTGTTCGTCGATGTGCATAAAAAAGTGACTGCATGTCATCAATTTCAGTTGTTTGAAGGCAAAAGAAAACTCCTTCCTCTCCCCCTAAAACCGATCTCAGTTGAAGCCCCTTTCCAGCAATGGGGACTAGACTTCATTGGAGAAATACACCCCCCTTCTTCAGGCCAGCACAGGTGGATTCTCATTGCCATTGATTATTTTACCAAATGGATCGAAGCAGTACCAAGCAGGCAAGCCACTGACTCTGTTATTATCAAATTCCTTGAAAATAAAATTTTGTCTCACTTTGGATGTCCTAGAAAGATTATAACTGATAATGCAGTTGCTTTTCGGTCGAAGAAGCTCATAGATTTCTGCAACCAGTATCACATTGGTTTGGGGCATTCCACAACCTACTACCCTCAGGGGAATGGGCTGGTGGAATATTCAAACAAAAATTTGGTAAATATCATCAAGAAAACATTGCAGGAAAACAAGAAATCTTGGCACAACAAGTTGGTGTTCGCATTATGGGTTGATAGACTGACCACCAAAAGGTCAATTGGTATGTCACCATACCAGTTGGTCTATGGCACAGAGACAGTTTTCCCCACTTCTTTAAGAGTCCCTGCCATGAAGTTGCTTCAAGATGTACAAGCTGAGACAAATGACTCACAGAGAAGGATCAACCAGATGATCCATTTGCAGCAGTCTAGGGAGGACGTTTTCAACAAGACTCAAGTAATCCAAGAAAATATCAAGAAGATCTTTGACAAACGAAACAAGGAAGATGATTTTGAGCTAGGATATTTGGTGCTGAGATGGGATGCCAGAAATGAAGACAAGGGAAAGCATGAAAAGTTTGACAGTCTGTGGACAGGACCATACATGATCCAAGCTTTCAGAGGAAACAATGCTTTCTTGCTAAACAATGCTAATGGGATAGATCTGCCAGGAGCACCTGTGAATGGCAGAATGTTGAAACATTATGTGCCACCTCAATAGAGATTTGAGTTTTCACTCTCCATTGTACATACCATTTTTTTTTCATTTTTCACTTGCATTTTCTGAGTGAAGAACATTATTCAGTTGGTTGAAGCTCGAAGAGAAGGCCCTGAGCTATTGACCACTGTTTTTCCAATTTTTGAGAATAAAACCGATGAAGGCTACCAGGCAGAAATTTTCAGAATGACAGGAACCAGGATTCTTAGCACTTAACAGGGCAAGTACCATCCCCAGGTGGAGCTGCTGTTATCACCCTATAAGTTATAGGATCAACTGGTGACTGGGATATTATCTGTCTCTAGTGTTTTTGTTGACAAATGATTTTTCATTCTGCAAATAATTTGAAAAGAAAAAGAAAAGAAAAGAAAAAAGAAAAGAAAAGAAAAAAGGAAAAAGAAAAGAAAAAAAGGAAAAAGAAAGAAATAAAAGAGGGCATAAAAGATTTCAAATAAAAAGCCCCATGAAATAATAGTAACTTGGCCCATACCTTTCAAGCATGGCCAAGTTCTTTTTAAATTTTATGTTGATAGGGTAGTGAATGAATTTGGCTAAACAGTTTAATCTTAGCCAAAGTGTCTAGGTTAGATTAGTGAATAAATCTGGCCAGTCTGTCTAATCTTGGTCAGATAGCCCCAGGGTAGAGTAAATTCTTAGCCCAATTGTTTAATCTGGGTTAATTGTCATAGGAATATAGGTTAGTATGTAGGATAGTTTCTTTATTGTTCCACTCCAATAAAACCAACTTGATGCCAATGTTGCACCATGACTCATATGCTTAGAAGATCATTTGGTCGAAGCCCCATGGTGGTGTTTACTTGAAAATTTGGAGGAAAAACCCATAAAAATGCATTTTTCCTAAGTTTTTCCCCGCGCATGTGTTCTCTGCTCCCCATTTATGCTCCCTTCACATATCGATGGTCTTGATCACGGTGCACAGATCTACAGTGTACAGAGCATTCCGAACCCCCCCTACCGTTCTGCTTTTAACCAAGGGGGGGGGGGGGTCTGGAATCACCGATATCATTTGCGCACATCTGGACGGCCCAGGGTGGAGCGCTTAAATCAATGGTCAAGATTGGATTCCGGACCCCCCCCGTCCGTTCTGCCTTTAATGGAGGGGGGGGGGTCCGGAATGAGTGATAAAAGGTGCGCTAAGATCTGCGGCCAAGAAATGAGCGCGTAGATCAATGGCCCAAAATGGTTTTCGGATCCCCCCGGATGATCTGCTTTTAACCGAGGGGGGGGGTTCCAGAATGGTTATCTCCCTCTGGCAGGTCCCTTGTTATACGTGGCGTCAATCTATTTGCCTCGAAGTCTCGTCACCATTTGCTATCTGACAGACCCCCCGTCACTTATGGACGTCACCTTCCACTTGTTCCCGAGTCAGTCACATCCCATAACTTCTATCAGTCCCCTCTCCCCGTTCATTCATGGCAAGCCCCTTATTACGACTTTTACCTCCAATCCCTAGCCACCATGTCACTCGTCCATATTTTTCAGCCACCGTCACCCGCCATCTCAACTCCAAATGACCCATTGTCCATTTATTACTAGATAACCTATCCGTTATCAAGCTGACCTGTCTCCCGCGCCTAACCGATCCCAGTTTAAATAAAATCACCGTTATTTCTATTACTTTCACTATTTACCTATCGCACCAGAGAAATTCATCGCTTACTCCTCTGTTACATTCCGTCACCCTCATCCACAGTCAGTCGCCCCCACTAACATTGTGTTTATTGTAGGTACTATTGTAGAAATGGCGCCAAAGTCTAAACCAGCGGAAGGAGAGGAGAATTTGTTTCTCCTGCCTCCTGTCGACCTGGAAAAAATCCCATTGGTCGACAAAGACTGGTTAATCATAGATACCAAATGTGATTTTGATTTCTCATACCTCCAGTCATGGCTCAGGGAGGTGTTCCTGGACCAGAGTGATGAAATTGGACTCTAGGAGTCCAATTTACCCCTCTACCTTTTCCCTCAGATCCACCATTTTCCTGAGTTTTCTCTCAAATGTCAAGCTCACTATATTCCTGAACAAAGAGTCATCGTCTCCTCATCTGGAGACATCCTGTTCCTCATCACGCCCGAAGCCATAGACTAGATGATGCAAATTCCCCGATCCGACTCTGCGTCCCCCTTCAACATGGAAATCCTTACAGAGTTGTATCAGAAAATGACTTTTCCCCAAAGAGCTCAAATATTCGAGTTGTTCCTTCCCAAATCTGCTCAATTCCCTTCCACAAATCCCCCTTACCCGTCGTCCATGTTCTCCACTAAGGGAAACCAGGTCATTTCTTCCCTTTGCGCTATGTTGGGATACTACTCCAACCAGTGGGTAGATGAGCCCATTCTGGGTTTTCTATCCATTTTCTCCACTGACGAAAAACCCACCATCCAGTTTGATTTCAGTACATTATTGGCAGACAATATTCATGAACAGTTCGTGAATTTTGGCACGGAAGGCATGTTCAGATACTCGTCCATACTGGCATACATGTTTGTTTTCTTTCAAGAAGATAAATTTAGTTTTCCCATGCAGAAGATGGATGAAGATGGTAAACCTCAGGCAGTCACAGCATGGACTTCCTTGCTCAAGCACAACTCTAAAGAGTACAGCTTCAAGGCGTTCATCGACCAGTTCTATCACCCTGTGGTAAGTATGTTGAGCGGCAGGCCCGAGCCTCGAATAAATGAAGAAGTCCAGAGAATCCTGCATCTCTCGGACAACACACAGACTAGGGATTGGTACCTGTACCAAAATCATACCGAGATCAGAGTATACGGTTGCGAGTTGGCACCGTATAAGCTGCCCAAATATTTTCCTGTCAGAATCTTTGCTTTAGAATATATAAGGAAAATTATGAATTCAGATGATATCCATTTTGTATCATTGAAGAAAAAGCAACAACTACGAATCAAGGGGCAGATTGGCTCCTTCATCTGCAACAGTCGGGGCGTCGGGGAAGAAGCAGACAGGATGTTGAAAGAAATGAAGTTTTTCATGAGATTCCCATGGCACTATGATCCTTATGGGATCATCTCAGATATGAGAGTGAAAAACAAGAACATCCCATATGTTCATGTGTCCAAGCCCGAAATTCAGAAATTCGCCAATCAGACAGGGTGGGAGCCTAACACCTTGGTCAAAGTGGAACAACAAGTTCCCTCGACCACTGTGCCACCAACGACGACGCCACAGGTCCCTAAAGAAAAGAGGCCTCGTCAATACTTATCTCCACCTGTCACGGAGGTATCGTCTGAGGAGTTCCAGTTGTACACTAAGAGGCCTAAGACAATCTCAGTTCCTGGACCAACTGGAGAAAAAGAGGCTCTGCCTACCACAGTGACCAAGTCGGTTATTCCTCCATTTGGTTTGAGCCTCTATAAGGAAATCACCCTAGCATTACAGAAGAAATCCATAGACTCCCCACTGCACACTTAGCCAGGGAAGATTGGGCCTAAGTTGAGCATTTTCGAGAAGTACGAGCTGATCAAGAAAAAGAACCAGACCCTTACCAACAGTACTTACACTCAGTTTCAGAAGCAGACGTCGACTGCGCAGCATAGGCTGTTGTCTGCATTTGACACAAAAAAGAGCAGGATGCACATGGCCTTCCTCCAGGAACAGGTACCAGACCCCAAGGTGATCATGGACTACAAGAGGGCCACCTTCGAATTTCAGATGAAGGATGTGCACCCAGCAGATAAGATGGATGTGCACAAGCAGACAGGGGAAATGGTGTTTCATATGTTGGCGCATGCTTCTGCTTCTACAGCCAAATTGCAGGTGTCACTGAACAATGCTCAAATGCAACTCAAGCGGGAGAAGATATCATCCTTTGCGAAGGACAATAGAATAAAAACTTTGGAGGAGTTGGTCCTCAAGATCGACTATGACCCTTCTAACGTCAAAGAAATAGAGGAGATGATAAAGAAGAAGAATGCTAACATTGCCTCCTTGAGGAAACAACTGAAACTCCCGCCCACAGAGGACTCGCAGGCGAAGGAGATAGCAGAGAAAGAAGGCGAGAAGGATGAAATGCTCAAGCTTCTCATGGAGCAAAATGCACAGCTCAAAGAAATGGAAGCTGAGATGGAGAGATTATTAAAAGAGAAGGAGAAGTTGAAGCCAATGGAAGTCATTCCATTGAGTGCCATTCTGATTTAAGGAGCAAGCACAACATCAGTGACAACAGTCCCATCCGGAACTCCATTGACAGCCCAAGAGAAGACAACTGACCTGGCTAAATCCATGGAAAAGATGAACCTGCAGGAGACAGAGATCAGCATGCTTAAAAAGGAAGTTGAGAACCTTCAGGAACTCAAAACTTCCTTCCAGACCAGCCTCTCCAAGGAAAAGCAGGTAACAGAGTAGCTCAAGCAGGAGCTACAACAACTTTGAAAGCAAACAGTGGCAGGGAAGACTTTGGTTGAGGTTAAAGAGAATGTATGGACAGACATCACTAAGTCCATAAATGAGATATGGCCCATGATCCAAATCATGTTTGAGAAGAATGACTTGGTCCAGAGGAGAAAACAGGCCATTGAGAATATCAAAGTAGAATTGGGGGAGATGCCAACACAGGCGAATGATATCATCAAGTTCCTCAATTCTAAGACTAGAGAAGAGCTAGAAGAGCTGAAGATCGAATACAGAACATAGACCATCCTTGAGGTCAAAAGAGTTTTGACCAAGAGAGGACTAATTATTTAGCTGGAAGAAAAGGTTTAGACCATGGATCTAGGGGTACAGAGATTCTTCAGCAAGATTGAAGCTCTCCAGAAGAAAGGTCTACCTGGTCTAAAGGTTATTAATGATAAACTGATGACACTCCTAGATTACAAGAAGAGATTGGCTCAGGTGTCTAAGGACAGTTCAAAGTTTGCAGGGATTCAAGGGAGCTTAACCGGCAAGGAATTCTTGGATGCCCTCTAGTGGGACATCAACATCCAACATGAAATTCGATACATATTCCTCACCAAGCCTACATTCACCAAGTATACGGAAATGGACGAAGTGTATCGAAGACTGCTCAAAGTCAACATGCCCAGTCATCTCAGATGGGAGGAACTCTGCGATCTGATCGATTAGTAGATGAGTTGTCCAGGTCCCATCAGTTGTCCAGTCAGATGAGGTTGTGGAAAGGCTTCATCAACGGTCTACCTAGAAATTAGCGTGCAGTTACACCAAGTCATCAAGCAGTTCCTAGATTTAGGAAATTTGTTAAATTAGTTAGGCTAAAAATAGATTTAGCACGTCCTGGTCATTTATGACAGGAACATTTTGTAATTTGAGTTATAAATACTTCACCTTTCAAAGTATTGAGGGTTGTTGATCTTCACACCCTGACGCTATCAGATTGTAATCTTTTTGAAGAGATCTTCCATTAATAAAAGGAGGCACTTTTACAGGATTCTTGTGTGTATTCACTGGTGATGTTTTCCTCTCTAATTTGAATGTTATTCTAGCTTTGTTATCATATTTTTTTCTAAAACTAATCTTTAAGAGTAACGAATGTTGCAGGATTTATCTTGTATACCCTATTTCCGACTTGAAAGATTTTAGTGTTTATCTTCTGGTGTTTTCAATTAAGAAATTCTTAACTGCTTCTTAGTTGAAATTATCTTTCTCATCTTTTCTTCTGTCCATCATGTAAGCTACTAAAAGATCCAGTGAGTATATTATCTCTCCCTGTGGAAGTATTCCTTCACGTTTCTGGTTTGTATTTCATATTTTATTAAACACAGACCCCATAGCCCAATGGAGGTGTAGACTGTCTCAACCAATTCAAAAAATACTTCGACAACAAAACTGACCTATTTCTTTAACTAGCCTAATATCTAAAATTGGAAACATAGCTAAATCATATAGAGAGATCCCTCTCTGAAGTTGGAAGGGCTAGATCCCAGCTTCAAAAGTGGTTGGATAAAGTTACCTTTGTAAATTTCTTTTGTTTTCAACCTCTAGGAAATTTACCAAGTGCTAAAAGAGTGTATCTCCATAATTATAGCTTATCAAGAGATGAAAATTTTACCATGGGTAACTTGATATGTCTTCTCAATACCATAGCAATTTCACCATCTGAGTCGTTCTAGAAAATAAGGTATAGCAAAAATGGTAAGATGATCTGAAAATAACATACCTTAGAACACATCACCAAAAGACTTCATCCTCCTGTGAAATCTGGCCTTCTTTACTTTTGATTTCCTCTGAAATTCGACTTGTGTATCAAATGAATGTATAATGATATTTATATATACCATTTATGTCACTTCCTTTTAACATTAGGGTTGACCTAACACTTTCTTATTTTGTAATTATTTTCTTTAATTATCTTCAGGGCCTACATGTACTTTCTTCTTCAATTCACTTTGTCATCTTCAAAAATTCATTTCTCCTCAACCATGAGGATCCACGTGATGTGCCACATACCACCGGAAACAACATGATGTATAGTATCCATCCATGGGTGTTTTATATGCATGTTCATTTTGCTTCATCTCTAAATACCTTCATCAATATTGCGGTCCAAAAGCCATGACTAGGGTTGACATCAATGACAACAACCAATATTCCAGCAAGAACTACCCTAACACCACAACCTCCCATATTTACCTTTTCACCTATCCTCCATCATTTCCATAAGAGATCATGTTTCTAATCCTACCTCACTTATGGTAAGATGCCAACCTCTGAGATGTAGGTATCTAGCTAAACATGTTCTTGCATTGCTCATTGCTCATTCTTGGAAATGAAAGTATGTATTAGTCTACCCCCCGTATATTGAACATATTCATGATATACCCAAAATTTTGGACCTCATTATTATTGTCCTTTTTGTATGCTCCAACAATTGTGCAAGTGACATCCACAAGTCTCTTCCTATTATATTAGTAATATTTCTCTTATTATTATCAAGAAAGGAGTTGATAACTAGCCCTTATATACAGAATGCCTAAATTATCGAGGCATCAAATAACATTATGTTTTTACAAGAATATATGAGTCAATGTCATAACGACCCTTTAGGTTCGTAAGAGTTTACAATCCTTCAAGGTGTTAAGAGCCATTATTTCCCAAATCATTCAATATAGAACAAAATTGACCAATAGCTTATACATAGGTGATGAAAGAGATTTTACAACCTTTTCATAAATCACAACCTTTTTACTAATGGTGTCTTCATGGGTTCAAAAATTTACTTTACAAACCTAACAATATTTCTACCTTTCAACATTCTCATGAACCCTTCAGTTTACCATTACTCCTTGTGGGTCATAAATTTCCACTCACCAAATTCAGACAAATTGAAATTTTTGTCACTTGCACAAGCCTATATGACATCACAAATATATGAATTCAACTAGGAGTAGACCTTTTCCCTTTCAATTTGATGATCCCCATCAACTTTGGGACTCAATGTCTCTTCATTAAATTCTCCTTCTAATGATGATGGGATAGACAAATTCAAATGATCCACATATACATTGGAATAGTTTCCCATATATGGTGACCAATCCAAGAAAATAGATTTTATTCATTCTTATCCAAAATCCTAAAATATAATTTTAAACCTTTCTTTGGTGGGTGCAACCACACCTGATCTAACTTAGGAGGTATGTGTTGTTCAATGCTTGTCATGCCTCTTTTCGTAACTTGATTGGGATTCCTAAAAGGTTGCTTATACCTACACATGTTCATGGATTTTTCTTTTTAACGAAGTTCACATATTTTCCCATTGATCAATTTTCTTAATTGTTCCACTTTGAGGTCTAAAATTTCAAGTTAAAGTGAGTACAATAAAATATGAGAAAGTCTTAGGTGGAGTATTTTAGGTGAGCAATGAATTGTGCAATTAACAATGATATAGATAAATGACAAACAATCTTCCCAAATATTGGGATGTTATAGCCTCACAACAAATGAACCAATGTTTGATTTATATCCTTGGGATACCCATGCAATTGTAAATAAAGGAGACACTTCTCTTCAACTTATATTCATTATCATCTAGAGTGTGGATTAAACGTTTCTTGAGAATCTATTATATCTACTACACATGATAAATGTAGATATTCCAAAATGCACCTTTACATGAGTGAAGAAGATAATTACATCTTTTTTTCATGTTTCAACATGGTATAAAAACTACCATAATATTTAGTCTTGTT
>ML776950.1:940535-965419 GCA_009831015.1 Picea engelmannii | reverse complement strand
ATATATATATATATATATATATATATATATATATATATATATATATATATATATATACTATAATCTTGGTCAATGTAAAAGATCTACACATTTTCTCTAACATCCATCTTTCAATAGAAATGTTGGCTACACCCGTGGACTTGCACACCTGCTACACTTGTGGACCTTCACACCTACTACACTTGTCATAAATGAATTACTTCCTATCTTGTTGAATGCCAAGGTCACCATCCCACTTAGGACAAATCGCTATCCTAAGTTGTTTTTAAAAAGAACTTCTTGCATCTTGTTGAGAAAGTAGAGACATTGTAATATGGCATTACCATATTACAATGTAATATGGCATTACCTTATTACATTGTAATATGGTATACCATATTACAATGTAATATGGTAATACCATATCCCGTGTATTTTGTTTTTTAAACTTAAAGGACGCGTTGGAATATTGATGATAGTTCGTCGAAAACCAATTTTTATTTTGAACAACCTTGGCAATAGAGACAAAATTTTGTCTCAATTTTCCACGGTTTTTTGTCGCACATACAACATCTACGTCATAAGTTTGGTCTTGGCATAAATTTTCATTGTTATTGCCATGCTTTTTCATCACAATTTTCCACAGTTTTTCATCGCACATACAACATCGGTGTCGTAAGTTTTTGTCTTGGCATAAATTTTCGTCGCTATTGCCATGCTTTTGCATTGCAACTTTCCACATTTTTTTTTTACATTTCCATCTTTATGGTGATGACACGTGGAGAGCTAATTTATTCGTTGTTTCCACGAACACCTGGTTTGTGGATATAGCGACGAAAAAAAGTATTGGCTTTCGTGGAAATTGTGATGGATAAGTGTGGCAATAGCAATGAAAAACCATCGCAAATTTGGTCATATGTACTAGTGAATGTAAGTTCTCGTTTGAGCCAACCCTCCTTGAATATAGGCATTGACTAGATCCTATTGCTAACTAAATATTAGAAAATACGATCTGTAGTCATACTCTGTATAGTTTAAATAAACATAAATAAGATTGTATTAGGGTCTAAAGGTTGGGCTTTAAGGGACCAATTTTGAATACCTTTGTAAGATAGTTTTATTCCACATTGATACTAAATGGAAAATACATGTTGATGGTCAGATTTTCTCTCATTTAATGTTATATTTCTTTTCTTGCTTGAAATCATTTTTCAGTTGCAATGCATTGATTTCTTGATATTAATTAATACAGTGAATATTTTGCTATTATTGTTTATTATCAAGATTTTCTTTCAAGTACATGTTCTTGTGCCTAAACCACATTTTGAAATAAGAAATTTGTATTGGGTTGACAAATTGAATGCTCTCATATTTACTTTCATTATTTTCCTTTTTATTTGATCCACTTATGTGACTACCTTTCAATAAGTGAGTGGAATATCTCTTGACTTATTTTTTAGTTCTGTTTTTCCCTTGAACCCTTGAACCAACTTTCAACCATCCTCAAAAAACCAATTCATAAAACCCTTAAAATACTATTTCAATAACCTTGATGATGCCCTAGATTTCCCTCTCACAGTCAAGTGCAACTTTAGGGACTAACATCTTTTAGCGTAGTTGTCGGGGACAAAGGAACAAAGACATCTTCCCTAAGAGAACGACAAGATTAGATTCAAATATTGATGGTGAACAAGATTTTGGACAATTACATGAGACTATGATTTGTCACCTGGCGACTCCTCTGTGGTAATTCTGGTTGCTAAAAGAGAAGGAAAATGTCCTAAAACTCCTCCAACTTCCTCATTATATGAAAATAAATAAGTTACCAGAAAAAAACCAGACCCTAAGCCTATTGCAATAGTGCCAGACCCTGAAAAAGTATTAAGAAAACCTAAAATCATTCCTGGACAATCCTCTTTATCAAATGAAAAATTGCCTTCAATCAACATTCAAGAATAGTCATATGAAATTGTCAAACTCCCATCAGATGAAGGAGTGATTCCTGAAAGTGAAATTAAGCATGTCATTGAGCATGTTACTGTTTCCTTTCCTTCAACTATTTTAGAACTAAATCTAAATCAATAGAAGTTGTTTGTTGAGCTCATTGAAGAGGAACAAACAAATACTCTATCTATAGCTGAAGCTTTGAGAGATCATATTAAAGATATTAAAAGTGAACCAGAAACACTCTCTTCATCACCTCAGTATTTCTCTTTTGAAGAAAATAAACCACGTTATTATTCTTTTGAAAACCCTCTTTTTCTAAGACCATCATCCTACTCTAGTCTAGAAATGAAACCTTTGTTTTCTGGAGTTCAAGAAATTATATCAACTCAGTTAAGTTTCTTCACACAAGGGACAATTTCTCTTTCTACATCCCCAGTTTTGCTTACTCCTAAATATCAAACACCAAAGATAGAAAATGTGGCTGTAAATAGAATGGATGCAATTGTTGCAACTATGTATGCACCATTAAACCTACCACAAGTTTTGTATGCTTTTCCTCCAAATGATTATATGAAATATTTGCCAAGATTCAATGGATAAGGAGGAGTTACTGTTGAAGAGAATTTAAATTCTTTCTACAGTTTTGCAGAAAATTTTAATGTAGAGCATGCAGATGTTTGGATGAGACATTTTGTGCATAGTTTAGATGGTGAAGCAAGAAAATGGTTTAGAATCCTGCCACCTAATTCAATTGTTGATATTGATGCACTGGATGATACATTTTTAAGACATTGGGAAGATAATAAAGACTACTTATATTACATTACTGAATTTGGTTCTTTAAAAAGGAAACAAGGTGAATCAATAGCTGATTTTACTAAAAAGTTTAATAAAATGTATAGTAAAATTCCGAATGAAATTAAGCCTTCAGAAACATCAGCCAAAATCACCTTTGCCAATGCTTTTGATGTTGAATTTTACCTTTTACAGAGAGAAATAAGGTCTGCTACTCTGAGCCTGATACATGAAGTAGCTATTGAGGTAGAATATAACATAATGGCAATAGACAAGTTAAAGTCTAGGGGTGACAGAGACAGGAAAAAACTGAAAGAAGAGCTTCCTTCTTCTTCTCATACAACGTCTGATTCTAAAATGGATGAAATGGATAAAATGTTGAAAACCTTGACATCTGAGATGGCTAGGTTGAAAATGGAACAAAAAAAGTCCAGCAGACCTACACAAGAAGGTGGATACATAAACCCTAATAAGTTTAGGAGACCCAATAATGTACCTCGGATCTTACCAAGAGAGAGAAGGAATCAAGAAGATCAAACAAATTTGCCTCCTTTCCAAAATAATGCAGTAGAAGAGGTTGAGGAAGAAGATGATACTGAAGATGACCCTGTAATACATTTAAGTGATTGAGAATCATCTACTACTCATTTGACACACCAAGATTATGAAGATTCTTTGATATTAAATCAATTTGAAGAAGGGGATGTTGATGAGATTATTTAGAAGGAACCTAAAATAAAGAAGTATGATCTTAGATCTAGATCAAATACACCTAAGGTGGATATAATTGTTTCAACAAAGAAGGTCAGTACTCCAATCAAATCAGGAATCAATAAATATAGTCATGGGATTCAAATTGATCAACAATTAAAGAAACCTGTCAAGATTAGTACTACATAGTTAAAGGAAACAAAAAAGGTTGTTTCTTCTTTGATCCTGGAACATGAAATTAACAAGATTAAAATTCCTATACCTATGATAGAATTAATGAAAACATATCCTTTTAGGAAGACTGTTTTCAGGGCATTAAAACCCCCTACTCAGGTTACCTTTTCAGATACTATCAACCTTGAAGATGAGAATCATTTTATAACCATTGGACCTCATATTGAAGACAAGACTGATGTTTTTCCTCCTTTCTACATATCACTGAATATTCATGACAAAATATTGCATAATTGTTTAATGGATTCAGGGGATTCACGCAATGTCATGCCAAAAGTGGTAATGGATGACTTAGGGTTAGACATCACTAAACCCTTCCTTGACTTATATTCATTTGACTCCAAGAAAGTTAAATGTATGGGAGTCATCAAGGACATGGTTTTTATTTTATTTCAGTTACCTATGAAAAGTGTGGTATTGGATGTTATTGTGGCTGACATACCTCTAAAATTTGGAATGCTTCTATCAAGATCTTGGGCTAAGAAAGTAGGAGGAAATTTACAGATGGATCTCAGTTATGCTACCATACCTATGTTTGGTGGAGAACATTCGAGACTATACAGGGAAGTAAGACTGGCTTACTTGGTAAGTGATCATGAAAACCCTATTAATCATCCTATATATGATGTAGAAGATGAACTTGGTTCCTCTATTTTTCATATTGGTGATCAGATGGTTGATACATCAATTAGAAAAGTAACACCTGCAGTGAAAACAAATTTGTTTGGAAAATGTATTTTGATGGGGCTTGTTAGCGATAATTCTTGTCATGGTTCGAGAGCATTCGGGTCTGCAAGTTGCACGAAATGCTTAAGCGCAACACGGGAGAATTCCTACCCTTCTCCAAGTAGCAGGTCAAGCAAGCGGGTAAAGTGTCATTGGCAACATCCAAGGCCTTCTTGCGAAGCAGATAAAAGGTCGGTGGGTAATTGCAGATTAACCGAATCACGTTAAGTATAGCGCTTAAATTTTTAAGGAGGTCAACAGTCGGAATCCTTCAGGAGGCACTCGCGAAGTTACGAGGGCCGTTGATCACAAGAAGTTCAAAGTGTCGTGTTATTTCTTGAACTCGGTGACTCGGGAGTTCGCAGGGTAAACACCTAAGTATTGGGTACTCAAGTCGTGAGGATGAGAGAAGAGAGGAGGTGGATAGCTGTTGGATCTGGATCGACGAGAGCCATTCGATCTGCACGTAAGATCGCGTATCGGGGCCTCGCAAGAAAAGGCTCAAGAATTTGTGCGTGGGGATCTCGAGATTGCGAGAAGCGATATCCCGACAGCTAGAGGCAGTGGGGGCCATAGCAGATTCAACGAGTGGAATACAGGGGGCACGAAGCCTCGAGATCTCACCGCAAGAAGTCCCGAAGTATTGGCGTTAGGATCCGCGAGACATGAAGTGCCGGGAGAATCTCGGGCCCGGGCCCACGACATCATCATGAGAAGTAAGAACCGTCAGATCTAGAAGGACACGTGGTGCCAGATTAAGCCTTCTCGGCATATCGCTCATCGCGATTTCAATTAGCAAAGTTTATCCCTTTCATATTCGAGAGCACCGAAAGCATATGGTCACAGCCCATGGTCACTTGGGGGTGATAGAAAGAACTGCGCAAAGGGATGAAGTGCCGGGTTTGGCTGCAGAGGGGATCACTGTGTTCTCCAGGTGCCAGTTCAACTTGATCTCAATACTATTTCTCGCTCGGAGTAAATGAAGGTAAGGGGGGGGTAGTTGAAACCTCTCCCCGGTCATTAAGCGCGAAGTATGGAGGGCCTGGCGAATGGTCTGCTCGAGAGGGTCCTGTGTACCCATTTTTCCAGAGAGGCCATGTCGAGTTATCGACTAGCAAGAGGAGGCCAGCACACGCTAGCTCAACATTTACTGGCCCAGCTACTTTTCCCCTGCAGAGGCCATACGAAGTTAAGGAGATGTCTGACGAAGGATTTCCACCTAAAGATTTATTGAAGAGACGTTACGCCTTGGAGGGCGAGCGCGCCTCTGTTGGGAAAATCCGCCCAAGTATATGTACTCAGTTTTGGTATTTTAAAAGGCATCGATGGTAGAGCATAGATCCCTATTGTAATGTTTTAACAACTATTCTATCTTTCATCTTATGCACATGTATGTGAGATTTCTTGTTTTATAACAGACAGTTCTTCTTACTTCGGCTATTTTCATCTCATTCTAAGAGAGTTCGTGATTGACTGAGTCGTGCGAGTTATTGCAGTTATGTTATGATAAAAGATTTGTTGTTGCATTACTGCATTCTCTGGTTTTGCGTTTGAATGTAAGATGATATTGCATTTGGATGTATTCTTCCTCAGTCTGTTAGAAACCTGTTGTTCATAACATACCTATGCGTTCCTCTCATATAAGTCTTCCGCCTGTTCACCCTTTACTACAGCGCACTATCTGAAGTTTACGCAAGACCTTACTTGCTCATGCATACCTGGCCTAGTTTCAGAGTTGGAACACTATTGTTTTGAGTTTCCTTCCATTCGATCACCCATATATGAAAAATCGTGACATAAAACTGATGGGCGTCGGGCTCTTCTCCTGATAGCAATCCAGGAGTGACTTACGTCGCTAACATTTCTGGCGCCGTTGCCGGGGACGAAGTTGAAGATTTTCCCTGGGCAGAACGACAATGATCAGCTGATTCTGAAGGTGCATCAGATATCAGAACTATTGAGATTGCTACTGTGCACCTGGAGACTCCATTGTGACGAATCCACTGGAGAAAACCTGCTATTGTAATTGTGGCTTCCAGAGGCATACATACGTGGGCACATCCACAGCTTCCCTTAGCTACACCTATAATTGATCCAAAGGTGGTTCTCAGAAAAGGAAAGGCCCCTCAAGAAGAAGCTTCCACCGCTGAAGAAGGTAATCCGCCATCTCCTTTTGTAAGAAATCCTCTTCCTCCTCCTCAGTTTCCTGATAGACCTCCTGCAGAGGTTTCCCGTTTCCTGAATTTTGGGAGTGTTCCTGCTGAGTTTTCCCTTCCTGGTCCGGAATTGGAGGGAGAAATACTTGTCACTCCCCTCTCCTTTGAAGTTTTTTATCGGCGAAGACCTGTGACTGCAGAGGATTTTCCCACTCCTGCACGAAGAAAAGCGCCTGCCGACTTGAGTTCGTTAGCATTCTCCTCAAATCCTCTCTTGTTTCCCACTCCACTTCGGGACTCATTCCCAGTAGCCCCTTCGCAAACTCCTTCTCCTCCGAGTTCTCCTCCACCTAATATTCCTATGGCCAGAGAAAATCCCCCTATGACCAGGATGGAGGCTATTATAGCCACTAGGTATGCCCCCCTTGTGTTACCTCAGCCCCTCAACGCCCTCCCAATAGATGGTTACCTCAAGAAACTACCCAAGTTCACGGGTGAAGGGGACGTAACTGCATATGAACACCTAGAAGCCTTTTACAGTTTCACAGATGATCATGTCATCATGCATGCAGACGTATGGATGAGGATTTTTGTCCATAGTCTCCAAGGAGAGGCTAGAAAATGGTTCAAGGCCCTGCCTCCCGGATCTATTGTTGGGATCGAAGCTTTAGATAGTACCTTTCTGAGACAGTGGGGAGATAAAAAAGATTTCATGTATTACATGATAGAGTTTGGGTCGTTGAAAAGAAAGGAAGGAGAGTCTGTCTCCGACTTCTCCAAGAGATTTAATAAAATGTACAACAAAATCCATGCTGAGAGAAAACCCTCCGAAGCTTCTGCAAAGATCACTTACTCCAGTGCTTTTGATCCTGATTTATGCTTACTTCTAAGGGAGAGAAGAGCTGTTACGCTGGCCCTCATGCAGGATGCGGTCGTGGAGGTAGAATCTAACATATTGGTTGTCAACCGACTCAATGGCATGGGTGATAGAAATACGTCCAAGAACAGGCCTGAAGCTTCCTCATCCAGTCCCCCTCCCCTGCCCCATTAGATAGATGAGACAACTAAAGCAATAAAATCGCTTGCTGCCAATATTGAAAGGTTGGAATTAGAAGGGAAGCCCACATACATAAATCCTCAGAACACTGATAATAGAGGTTTTAGAAGACCTAATAACAATGGACCACATGCCTTTCCAAGGGAACAAAGGGAAAAGGATAGAGAGGATCAAAGGGTTCAAACCCCTCTCCAAAATAACCTGGTTACTCATGAGGAAGGAGAGGAGATAGACGAATTCGACCCTGAAATTCACTGTGTTGAGGAAGCTCCTCCTTTTCCCCATTTGACTCAGTATGCATATGAAAAATCCCTGATGAACATTCAGGTCCATGAGTTAGGAAAGGGAGAAAGGGCTGGTCATACCTCTAATAGATACAATCTCAGGTCAAGGAAGAAAAAAGGAGACCTCGACAGCTCAGACCAACCCCTCATAGCAGATAGGCCTACTAAAACTGCAGCAGCCACAGCTAAAGAAAAGAAGACTCAGAGTGCTTCACTAGCAACTAGAGAGCTTGTCACTGAGGTAAGAGAAGCTCCTAAACCTACCCTCTCCTTCAATTTTGAGCATGAGATTCAGAAGATTAGGATTCCGGTACCTCTCTCTGAGCTAGTTAAAAATGAGGATTTCAAAAGGTCCCTCTCCAAGTTGCTACAATCTGAACCCCCCAGCCCCCCTCTGACTCAGTAAACCTTCAAGATGAGAAGCCAGCCATCATCTTAGGCCCCATGGTAGAAAACATAGATGACTCGTCCCCCCCTTCTACACATCCCTGAACATACATGATAAAGTATTTCATAACTGCCTCATGGATTTAGGGGCTTCCCATAACCTTATGGAAAAAACAGTCATGGAAGAGCTGGGATTAGAAGTGACCAGGGCTTACTATGATTTATACTCTTTTGATTCAAGGAGAGTGCAGTTCCTAGTAGTCATTAAAGACTTGGCGGTTTCCGTGTTTCAGCTGCCCATGAAAAGTGTGGTCATGGATATTGTGGTAGCTGACGTCCCCCCTAAATTTGGTATGTTTTTGTCTAGATCATGGATCAAAAAGCTGGGAGGGACTCTACATATGGATCTCACATATGCCACCATTCCAGTCTTCGGAGGGGAACAAAGGAGATTATACAGAGAATCCCAACTAGCCTATATTGTCAGCAATGAAGCAGACCCTACCAATCACCCCATCTTTGCACTTGACATCGACTTGGGGTCTAGTTTGCTGCAGCTTGTCGATGCTCATGAAATCTCTTTACTAATCAGAAAACATCCCAGCCCTAATCATCCGATTTCCCCTCAAAGCTCCCATGTGTGGAAGATGTTTTTTGACGGAGATTCTTCTAGTGAAGGCGCTGGTGCTGGAGTGGTTTTCATATCACCTTGTCAGGAAGTCGTGTCCTTGTCATACAAGATGGAATTCGAAGCCACCAAAAATGTGGCAGAGTATGAAGCTCTTGTTCTGGGTATGAGGGTCGCAAAGGAAATGGGAATTGAAGAAATAACAATATTCAGAGATGTTGAGTTGATTATTCAGCAGGTAAGGAATGCTTACCGTGCCCATAATCCCTGACTCAGAAATTATCGAAATGAAGTGTGGGACCTTATTGATAATTTCTTCTTGGATTTTAACATTTCTTTCATTCCGAGGGGAGAAAATACCTTGGCTGATTCTTTAGCTGTCTCAGCTAGTGTGCTCGAGCTTCCTCTCCCACCTATGGTAAAAAATGATGTTGATATAAGATATAGGCCCTCGGTGTCGGACAATTTCAAGCATTGGAAGGTGTTTGAGGATGATTCAGAACTCGCAAGGTTCCTCCAATCTGTGGACAAATTTTCTGCGTTGCACATTGACCAGTATCCCGACCTGGAAGGTGACCCTCGTCCTGAGGAGTTTTTAAATAAAATTGCTAATCATCAGATCATTCAGCTGCCCAACAATCACATTCCGAGAGGACTTGTCCCTTTAGAAAGATTGTTCGATGGGAATGATGTTCCAGTGAAGGGAGAGATCTCAAATGAAGATGCCGATACAACCGAATGCAACATTCGTTCACTGGAAGAGCCCAAGTTTGTCAAATTATCAAGTAGTTTGACCAGAGAACAGAAGGTCGAGTACACGGAGTTGCTGAAAGAGTTCGTTGATGTGTTTGCATGGACATATGAAGACCTCAAGACCTATGACACATCTGTCATTGAGCACAAAATCCCACTAAAGGAAGAGGCTAAACCATTTAGATAGAAGCTGAGATAGATAAATCCCATGTTGCTACCTGTCATGGAGAAAGAAGTGAAGAAGTTGTTAGATGCTCGAATTATTGTCCCCTTGAGATATTCCAAGTGGGTGGCCAACTTGGTCCCAGTAAGGAAGAAAAGTGGAGAAATCATGCTTTGTGTCGATTTCAGAAACCTGAACAGAAGCTCAAAGAAAGACAATTACCCCCTACCTAAGATGGAACATATATTGCATAGGGTAACTAGAGCATCTAGAATATCCATGATTCATGGGTTTTCAGGATATAATCAAATATCAGTCATGCCTGAGGACAGAAAAAAGACAACCTTCACCACTCCTTGGGGCACATTCATGTACGCCAAAATGTCATTTGGGTTGATGAATGCAGGAGCAACATTTCAGCGAGCCATGGACATAGTGTTCATCGGGGAGAAGGACCAGTTTTTGGTAATATATTTGGATGATATCACAGTCTTCTCCAGGACAGACAAGGACCACCACTGTCATTTGAAGAAAGTCTTCTTGAAGTGTCGAAGGTTTGGCCTATCCCTGAACCCCAAGAAATCTTTGTTTGTTATAAAGGAGGGGATGTTATTAGGCCATATAGTGTCAGCAGAGGGAGTGAGGATTGATCCTAGCAGGGTAGAAGCAATTCAGACCCTTTCACTTCCCAGGTCTAAGAAAGAGGTCCAGGAATTTCTAGGAAAGATTAACTTCCTGAGGAGATTCGTCTCAAATTTTGCTGAACTGGTAAAACACATCACAACAATGCTCAGAAAGGGAAGCGAAGTGAGATAGACTGCTGAGCCCCGGGCATCTTTTGACCAAACAAAAAAGGCATTGACTGAGGCGCCTGTGCTTATCAATCCTGACTATTCCAAGGATTTTCTGATTTTTTCCTTTGCTTCCTGGGATACAGTGGCAACGGTCTTACTGCAGAAAAACAAGGAAGGGCATGAGCAACCCATCACCTTCTTCAGCAGAGCATTAAGAGACGTAGAAAGAAGGTATGAAATCATGGAGAAGCAGGCCTATGCCTTAGTGAAAGCTCTTAAATCTTTCAGAGTCTATGTATTGCATTCAAAAGTAACAACATATGTTCCATCAACTTCCATGAAGGACATCCTTGTGCAGCCCGACGTAGATGGGAAAAGGGGCCAATGGATCGCTAAGATCCTAGAATTTGATCTGGAAATTAAGCCCACCAAGATGGTTAAGGGGAAAGGTTTGGCCAAGCTACTGGCTGAGTCCAACTGTGAAGCATTGGGATTTAGTTTCATCAATGCCCGCCTAGGATCTTAGCAAGATGAATCACCTAGACAAGGCTCTCAAGAGGGCTTATCGCTGGCAGAATGTGCCTGGTATCATGACATTCTGTATTTTCTACGGGAGTTGAAGCCCCCCGATGTAATGGGAAAAATTAAAGCGAGGGATCTTAAGATCAAGGCGGTCAGGTATTGCCTCATTGACCAAACCATGTACTGGAAGGACCCTCTAGAGGTATTTCTGATATGCCTGGACTCACAGGAGGCCCAGAAGGTTACGTTTGATTTTCATAGCAACCTTTGTTGAGGTCATCATTTCTGGAAGACCACAGCTCACAAGATACTCTGATCTGGGTATTACTGGCCCACTTTGTTCCCCGACGTTTGCAGGGAGATCAGAGCTTGCATCAAATGCCAAAAGTTCTCAGGAAAGCAACAACTCAAATCGCTTCCATTGAAGCCCATAGTAGCTTTGGCACCTTTTCAGTAGTGGGGGTTGGACTTCATCGGAGAAATTCATCCTCCCTCAAGTGGTCAGCATAGATGGATCCTGACTGCAACCGATTATTTCACCAAGTGGATAGAAGTTGTCCCCACCAGAAGCACATCACACAAAGTAATTATCAACTTCCTAGAGGATATCATAGCCCGATTTGGCTGTCCCAACAGAATCATCACCGATAATGTTGCTCCTTTCAAATCTGAACCTTTAATTAATTTCTGTGAGCAGTTCCAGATCTTACTATTTCACTCCACCCCCTACTATCCCCATGGAAATGGTTTAGAAGAATCCTCTAACAAAAGCCTGATAAAGATCATCAGAATATTATTAGAGGATAACAAAAGAGCCTGGGATTCAAAGTTGAAATTTTCTCTGTGGGCCGATCGTGTCACCACAAAGAAGTCTCTGGGCACTTTGTCGTTTCAACTAGTCTATGGAGCAGAGGCGTTTTTCCCTACTCAGCTCGCCTTACCTGTGGCGAAGTTCTTTCAAGACTACGAGGGAGAACCAGATCATATGATCAGAAGAATCCATCAGATAGTGGAAGTGTAGCAGATCAGAGAACAAGCGAAGGACGCAACTTACAGTCATTAGCAGAAGATCAAGCAGGTTTTTGACAGGAAGGTTAGGAAAAAGGAGTTCGAGATCGGGGATTTTGTATTTAAGTGGGACGCACCCAGACATGATAAAGGTAAGAACAACAAGTTCGATGCCCTCTGGATCGGCCCCTTTAAAATCTCTGAGATTTTCTCCAACAACACCTATGGGTTGCAGGATCTGGAGGGTGAAGAGGTTTTCAACATCCCAGTGAATGGGCATTTTCTGAAAAAATGTTTTATTTGAGCCTTAGACGACTCCTCTGTTTATAAATATTGTCTTTTAGTTCTTTGTTTCGTTTCTTTTGTATGTTTTCGGCCTAATAAGTGACTCCATAGCCCAATAGAAAGGCACTGAAGCTGCAGAAGGAGTTCTTATAGCATCACAGGGATGAATCTATCGCCCATGGAGCCTATATGTTAGCGATAATTCTCGTCATGGGTTCGAGAGCATTCAGGTCTGCAAGTTGCACGAAATTCTTAAGCGCAGCATGGGAGAATTCCTTCCCTTCTCCAAGTAGCAGGTCAAGCGAGCGGGCAAAGTGTCATCGGCAACATCCAAGGCCTTCTTGCGAAACAGATCAACGGTCGGCGGGTAATTGCAGATTAACCTAATCACGTTAAGTATAGCGCTTAAAGTTTTAAGGAGGTCAACGGTCGGAATCCTTCAGGAGGCACTCGCGAAGTTATGAGGGTCGTTGATCGCAAGCAGTTCAAAGCACCGTGTTATTTCTTGAACTCAGGGACTCGGGAGTTCGCAGGGTAAAGACCCAAGTATTGGGTACTCAAGTCACGAGGACGCGAGAAGCGAGGAGGTGGATAGCCGTTGGATCTGGATCGAGGAGAGCCGTTGGATCCGCACGTAATATCGCGTATCGGGGCCTCGCAAGAAAAGGCTCGAGAATTTGGGCACGGGGATCACGAGATTGTGAGAAGAGATATCCCGACAGCTGGAGGCAGTGGGGTCCATAGAAGATTCGGCGAGTGGAATACAAGTGGCACGAAGCCTCGGGATCTCACCACAAGAAGTCCCGAAGTATTGGCGTTAGGATCCATGAGACACGAAGTGCCGGGAGAATCTCGGGCCCGGGCCCACGGCATCATCAGGAGAAGTAAGAACCGTCAGATCTAGAAGGACACGTGGTGCCAGATTAAGCCTTCTCGGCATATCGCTCATTGCGATTTCAATCAGCAAAGGTTATCCCTTTCATATTCGTGAGCACCGAAAGCATATGGTCACAGCCCATGGTCACTTGGGGGTGATGGAAAGAACTACGCAAAGGGCCGAAGCACCGGGTTTGGCTGCAGAGGGGATCACTGTGTTCTCCAGGTGCTAGTTCAACTTGATCTCAATACTGTTTCTCGCTCAGAGTAAATGAAGGTAAGGAAGGGGTAGTTGAAACCTCTCCCTAGTCATTAAGCGCAAAGTATGGAGGCCCTGGCGAATGGTCTTCTCGAGAGGGTCCTGTGTACCCATTTTTCCATAGAGGCCATGTCGATTTCTCGACCAGCCAGAGGAGGCCTGCACACACTAGCTCAGCATTTACTGGCCCAACTACGTTTCCCCTGCAGAGGCCATACGAAGTTAAGGAGACGTCTGACGAAGGACTTCCACCCGAAGATTGATTGAAGAGACGTTACGCCTTGGAGGGTGAACGCACCTCTGTTGGGCAAATCCGCCCAAGTAAATGTACTCAATTTTGGTATTTTAAAAGGCATCGATGGTAGAGAAGAGCTCCCTATTGTAATGTTTTAACAAATATTCTAGCTTTCAGCTTATGCACCTGTATGTGAGATTTCTTGTTTTATAACAGACAGTTCTTCTTACTTCGGCTATTTTCATCTGATGCTAAGAGAGCTTGTGATTGACTGAGTCACGCGAGTTATTGCAGTTATGTTATGATAAAAGATTTGTTGTTGCATTACTGCATTCTCTGGTTTTGCGTTTGAATGTAAGATGATATTGCATTTGGACGTCTTCTTCCTCAGTCTGTTAGAAACCTGTTGTTCATAACAGACCTCTGTGTTCCTCTCATATAAGTCTTCCGCCTGTTCACCCTTTACTACAGCTCACTGTCTGAAGTTTACGCAAGACCTTACTTGCTCATGCATACCTGGCCTAGTTTCAGAGTTGGAACGCTATTTTTTTGAGTTTCCTTCCATTTGATCACCCATATATGAACAATCGTGACATAAAACTGATGGGCGTTGGGCTCTGCTCCTGATAGCAATCCAGGAGTGACTTCCATCGCTAACAGGTCTTTCTCAAAAGAAGGTTCTGGGGATGGGATTGTATTCATTTATCCTACCCAAGAATTCATTCCTATGTCATATAAAATTGAATTTGATACAACCAAAAACATCAATGAATATGAAGCTTTGTTGTTCGGATTGAAAGCTTCTAAAGATATGGATATAGATAAATTTTTTGTGTTTGGAGATTCAGATCTTATTATCCATCAAATTAAAAACATTTATCAGACCAAACATCAGAGGCTAAGGAAATATAGGAATGGGGTGTGGGATTATGTAGATAATTTATTCTTGGCATTCAACATCACTTTTGTGCATAGGAATTTGAATCAACAAGCCGACTCTTTAGCACTTGCAACCATAAAATTTAAGACTCCAATGTTTCCTAACTTTACATTAAATCGTCACATGATTTAATGTATCAAGTACACTTTAAAAACCTTTTTCAACTTGTACTTAAACCATTCAATTATATCCAATGAGCAATGAACAATAGTATACGAGTTACACCAATACACCACAATACACCATGCACAATATATGAAAAATAATCAATAGTTTTTGTTCAAGGGAAGTAATGACTTCCAAAGGTAGCTACAGCTTCCAAATGTAAAGGGAGGGATAAAACTTGAAGAGGAAGATACAATCCTCCAATATCAAGAGATATTTGAACTCTCCATACTTTCCCCTTCCTTCCACCCAAGAGTATATGCGAGATAATAAAACCTTACATTAAATCATCACCATCAACCAATCATCACATAGAACCTGATAATGCTTCCTGAGATTTCTTCAATTTCTGCAATTCTTCAATTCTTGGAGTACTCTGATCTTGTAGATAATATTAATCAATGTATTCTCTGAAAATCCTCCAAGTTTCACTCCTTGAATCCTCCCCAAAAGGAATTTATAGAAAGAATGGTAGACTTTATTGAATTCTGGTTTATTCAGAAGACCCGACTTGTACAACATGCCCCGCGCTCAATAGTTAACATCTGATTCTAAAAATTGCACAAAAGAAACTAAAGTTCGTACTATTTCCAACGGAAGTGGTCCCACTTCATTTGGATTCAGTATGAAGAAGTTATGATTGTTTTACCCGGAACACCTGTTTATTGACTAGCTTCAAGACTGGTCACAAACCCTATCTTCCACATAGTGTATCTCCATAATTATAGCGAATCAACAACCGAAATTTTTACCAGAGGTACCTTGATATGTCTTGTCAATACCATAGAGATTTCACCATCTGAATAGTTCTAGAAACAAATTTATAGCAAAAATTGTAAGAAAAAATTGTAAGATGACCGGAAAATAACATACCTTAGAACAGATCACCAAAAGACTTCATCCTCCTTTGAAATCCGGCCTTCTTTACTTCTTATTTCCTCTGAAATCTGACTTGTATCAAATGAATGTATAATGATGTTTCTTTATACCATTTATGTCAATTCCTTTTAACATTAGGGCTGACATGACACTTTCTTAATTTGTAATTCTTTTCTTTAATTATCTTCAGGGCCTACATGTACTTCCTTCTTCAATTCACTTTGCCATCTTAAAAAAATCATTTCTCCTCAAACATGAGGATCCATGTGACATGCCACATACCACCGGAAACAACATGATGTATAATATCTAGTCATGGGTGTTGTATATGCATGTGCATTCTCCTTCATGTCCAAATACATTTATCAATCCTGAGGTCCAAAACCCATGACTGGGGTTGACATCAATGACAACAACCAATATTCCAACAATCTCCCCCTGTGTTATTGATGGAAACACTCATGCTCCCGCTATCATCATGATCCAAATCTCTCTCCCCCTTTGAAATCAATGGCAAAGGTTAGGGCTGCTCCCCCTGAGTTTAATGGAAAAATGTAACTCTCTTCTTTGGGGTTGCTACCCCTAAACGTGTGGCAGTCAATAATACTTCATCCTTATTTTTGGTCTTTGGGACTTTTTCTTCCTTAGAATCCTTTTGTGTGGCTTCTGTCTTCTCTCTCTTCTTCATGTCTAGGATGTATATGTTGTTCGATCTTCTTGTTGTAGTTGCAACCAATCTTCCTAAGTTATTTTCTCTGATTTTACATTTTCGGGAATCAAACGTAAGAGTGTATCCTTGATCACACATTTTACTAACACTGAGTAGATTATGATTCATGTATTCAACCAATAGAACATTCTTTTCTTTTACATTTTTTCTTCCAAGCTCTACTACACCTTCTCCAAGTATTTTGGCAGATGAGTCATCTCCAAATGCAACATTTCCACCCTTTCTCTTCAAGCTGATGAATTTGTCTTGATCCCTGGTCATGTGTGAAGAAAATCCACTGTCTATGTACCATTCATATTCTTCTTTACATTCTTCAATGGTCAATGTTATTCGACAATCTACATTGTTTGGAATCTCTTTCCTTCTCCATATTGTGGTTTGCATAGGGACATCTACATTCATATATCTACAATCTCGTGCTTTGTGACCAAGATAATTACATTTGAAGCATGCAATATTTTTGTCCATCAATGGGGAAAATGGATTATAACTTCTGTTGAAAAATCCATGATTATTTCCATATCTTCTATTTACACCATTCATGTTTCTTGTGTATGTGTTCCTTTCATTGATTCTTTAATTAATTTCCTTATGTCCAAAAAGTTTGCAAGTATAACAATGACCAAGAAAGAAATTTTGATACCTTGGAGTAAGTGGGATTCTTTGTGATGTAATCCATCTGGGTTCATGATCTATTCTTCTGTAGTTTCCTTCATACCGATTGAAACTTCTTTGATTCCTGAAGGTAGGATGTCTTCCTGGATATTCATCTCTTTTGTAATCATTCCTTCTTTCTGGTATCCTGGTCCACTTCTCATCAACTGTCTATGTAGCTATGATGGTGCTACACCCAGGCACCTACCTCAGCAGGTCCCGCGCCTGACCTCCCAGTCTTAAGGATCGTTCCAATTTCACCTTCGAGCTGAAGAGGCTATTTGATTCCTCACTGGAATCTCTATTAAAATCATGATCCACAGGTCCTTATGTTCTCTTCACGACCTCTTCACATGACCTCTACCTTTTTCCTGCAACAAGAAAATGAATTTCGGGCTTTGGGTTTTCTTTAGTCCTGTTGTAGAGAACTCTTGTTCTCATGACCCAATAACCCTATTGTCGAGTATTGTCGAGTATTTCCTGGTATTCAATAACCCTGCGAATACGCTCAATGCCCACTTGGAAAATAATCTTACGGAACTCCTCAGAGCTTCCGCCTTCTTCTGAACTCAACAAAATCCCTTTCATTCACTTAAAGTACTTACTCCATGCCCACCTGGTAGAGTATCAAGAATCCTCCGTGATTCTTGCTTCTTACGAACTCACAATAGAGTTCCCCTGTGCATCACTATGGATATGCTCAATGCCCACTTGACAGAGCTCTTGCAGAACTCCTCAGAGGTTCTATATTCGGTGTCCTCCCTATACCTGCTCAATTCCCTTCTGGCAGAGATCTCAGAATCCTTAGTGATTCTGGTTTCTGTATGAACTCACAACATAGTTCTTTTGTCTTCTGTGCACTCCTTGCACCTGCTCAATGCCCTCCTGGCAGATATTTGCAGAACTCACAACATAAGTTCCATCTACGACTGTGTTCTCATATAGAGCCCCACCTCCTGATGTATTTAGCAACCTCACGGCCTTCTTCGAGTTAGTGATTCCAGTTCTTGTGCCCACCTGGCACGCCTTTGTCTGAACCCGCATAATTCAGAAGTGCATCTATGCACCAGTATCCAAAGACCGCAGTACTCTGTCACGCCCTCCTGGCATGAAACCTCAAATACCTCTCAAGCCTAAAACCAAAACAACTCCTGCAAATGCATAAACATAACATACATTCACAGCATAATAAGAACACAGAGAGACATTCATTTAACACCAGAAATATGCAGGAAAAACTATTGTTTGTATTAAAATGTCAAATGCCTATTTACAATGGTGTTCCTGAACACGGCCTGTAACAAGTTCTCGAATCCTTCTATTTTTCTCTCTACTCACAGACTCTAACTCAACTATTCAACTCTCTCCACCACTTATCAAATGAGATACAATACGATCTTTTACCTGAGGGGGCTCTTCGAGCTCTTCCCCCCAAACCTCAACTACCCTATTCAATTACATTGAATGGTTGTCTAGTCTGCAGATCGGATCTAGATCTCAGCCTTACAAAACATTTAAAGGCCTAATTACTTCTATGCATGTGCAAAGAACGACTTCCCATCTCAATAGCTTAAACATTTAATTACATTTAATTTCAAATCAAAATGAGGGTTGCGCCTCTCTTCGGCCTTAAATGCATGCGATTTGAATCTGCTAATGTGGCTAGCTGGCTGATGTGAGATGATGCTCCTACATCATACTCCAAAGCTACAAAAATCATGAGCTCCTGCTCATGAGCTTCCACCCTCAGCTATGGAAATCCTCCTAGATCCCAAACAAATTCCTGGAGCTGTCTCCTCGCTCCATTCCCTCGTCGTTGTTGCTGCTGCTACTTCCTTTCTTCTACCCAGTGCCTCCTTGCCGACAGTCTCTGTTGACTCTATCATCAGCCTTCTGATCTTCTTGATCAATTCATCCAGCTACTCCAGTGGCTGGCCCTGTTCATGCAGTCTCCTCAGGTGCAAAAAAATTCTACAATTGGGTAGATCATCATGATCTCCCATGCCATCCTCTTCATCTTCCATGGGCTCAACTTGCCATGCTGCTGCAAAGTCCACCTCTGCAGTCTTCTCTCAACTGACCTATTGTTCAATAACCTTCTCTGACAAATTTTCTTATGCCAATCCTCTTGTTGGACCTGGATTATTCAGCCAATCCTCTAACATCTTCAGGTCCATCTCCCATGGAGTGATTAATCTGCCTGCCTACTCTTCGGCTTTTTCTGCCGCTAGCTTAAGTGCTTCATCTTCTTTATTTTTAGCTTCCTGGCTGAAATCATTGAGACACTCCTCAGAATGCTCATTCTCCTCTCCTGCTTGGGCGGCCTCAGATATCTGCTCCAATTCCTCTTTGATAGTCTCAACTAGCTTTCCTTCTGTTGTTGCTGCACCTGCAACAGAGATTTATGCCTCCTCTTGGGAAAATGGTAGGAATACCTGAATTCCCCCAATCATTAGACTTCTATTCTAATATTCCTCCTCTTTTGTCAGCTCCTCAGGCTGATTCGAACTCGTCCTTGAGTTTATGAGACTACTACATAGCCTCAACTGCTCATCCCTGCCCACCTCGCAATATGGGATTTCTATGCTGGCCTCCTGGCAATCTGTGGAATCAACTGATCCAATCTTTGTTCCCTTGCCCACCTGGCAATTTGAAATTCTCTGGTTGTCCTCATGACAGTCTGTGAGATCCCGCAACGATCTGAGCTCTTTTCCCACCTGGCAATTGGGAATTTCTGGGCTACCCTCCTTGCAGTCCTCAATATCTTCAGCCGATCCCATTTCATCCTCTTCACTGAGATATTTCCCAGTCTCTGGTTCACATATCTGAACCTTTTTCTCTAGTCTCTTGAGGGTTTCAGCAGGTCTCAACCACTATTTTAACAGCTTACACTGTCTTTTATCCATCTCGCTGTCTATTTCCCTGCTGGTAGATCTGTTGTCACTCCTGCAAATCTGAGTGCTTCAGCCTCTTCCTACAGTCCTACTGATTGTCTTCTCGATTACTGCCTACCCGCAAACAATCACGATAGAGTCTTCAGCAACCCTGTCTTTTTTTTCCTCGCTTCACCTAAAATATACAAGTGAAGTCCTGCTCTGATACCACTTGATGTGTGTATCAGAGTGCTCTCCTTCTCCGACTTCCCTTGCCTAAAATATAAAAGCAAGAATCAAGCTCTGATACCACTTGATGGCATTACACCCAGGCACCTACCTCAGCAGGTCCCGTGCCTGACCTCCCGGTCTTAAGGATCGTTCCAATTTCACCTTCAATTTGAAGCAGCTCTTTGATTCCTCACTAGAATCTCTATTAAAATCATGATCCATAGGTCCTTATGTTCTCTTCACAGCCTCTTCACACAACCACTGCCCTTTTCCTGCAACAAGAAAATGAATTTCGGGCTTCGGGTTTCCTTTAGTCCCGTTGTCGAGAACTCTTATTCTCGCAATCAACCGATCATCGATTATTCGAAATGCACCTTCAACATTTAGCCCCTGGGATATCTCTTGGTCCACATGACCAATTCTCGCACGACATTAGCCGTATCTCCTTCGGGATTTGTTGACGCAAGAGTCCGATCTTTTGTCCTCTCGACTCCCGATTTACCGACCCTCGAAGTGTCGAATTGGCAATGCCTTAGCCCCTCCTGGCTATGCTCTGGTCCAAGTGACCATCCTTCACATGACTGAGACCTTATTTTGGGGTTTCACAACCTAAGCGACGGACCTCCTATCTTCTTGATTATTGAAACGCTGACTCCCGACCTCCGATGTGCCGTAGTGATGTCAATCTCCGCCACGTGTCCCAAATGGATGGAAGGCTATGATGTGCTTCGAGGTTTTCACCCTGGAGATTCCCAATATCCTGTATTCAAGACTTCTGATATCCTGAACGTCGATATCCCGATGTGCCAATGCCTTTTCAGAACTTTCACCCTCTTGTTCACGAAGTTTAAACCTTGTGCAGCTCCTGTCAGATCCAATGACTGATGGGTAATTGGACCAAGATCTGACAGTCCATATCATTTCTGCTCTGTGTGCTCCTCTGTTGCACTACCTCCTGGACGTGAAAACCTTTCAATGGTCCAGATCTCTCCAGCTGGATCCAATGGTAGCTGTTGCTCCTCCCTAGCTTTGGTGCTTTCTTCCCAAACTTGGAATAATTTTGAAATCTCAAAGGCCTCGACCTTTTCTTTATCCCTGTGATCTCCTGCGACCTCTATGGGTAAAATCACTCACTTGCACGTATGAAAACACGGTTCCTCCTGAGCTTTAGAAAAACTCTAAACTCTTCCCGAGAGTTCTCTGGCCTCTGCACTCCTTGCAACTACGGCTTTGTGTGCTTAGAGCACTACTCCTCCTGAGATTTTATCCTTCTTCTGAACCCTCGAAGGATTATTCAACTCCTATGCCCCTATGGGGTCTCTGCGCACATAAAGCGCTATCTCTTCTGAGCTTCTCTTCTCGAATCCTCAAAGGATTCTGACGTCTGCACTCCTGCGGAGTCTTCGCACACACACAAAGGTGTTGTCTCTTCTGAGCTTTTCTGCTCCTTAGACCTTAAGGGAATAAATATTCTTTCCTTCTCCTGCAAATGGAGAATTATGAGGCCCTCCTGGCGCTTAGTATACTCGAGCAACCTATTGCTGAGTATTTCCGAGTATTCAATAATCCTGCGAATACGCTCAATGCCCACTTGGCAGAGCCTCTTACGGAACTCCTCAGAGCTTCCGCCTTCTTCTGAACTCAAAGGAATCCCTTTCGTGCACTTAAAGTACTTACTCCATGCCCACCTAAAAGAGTATCAAGAATCTTCCGTGATTCTTGCTTCTTACGAACTCACAACAAAGTTCCCCTGTGCATCACTATGCATATGCTCAATGCCCACTTGGCAGAGCTCTTGCAGAACTCCTCAGAGGTTCTATCTTCTGTGTCCTCCCTATACATGCTCAATGCCCTTCTGGCAGAGCTCTCAAAATCCTTAGTGATTCTGGCTTCTTTCTGAACTCACAACAAAGTTCTTATGTATTCTATGCACTCCTTGCACCTGCTCAATGCCCTCCTGGCAGATCTTTGCAGAACTCACAACATAAGTTCTTTCTAAGACTGTGTTATCATATACAGCCCCACCTCCTAAGGTATTCAACAACCTCACGACCTTCTTCAAGTTAGTGATTCCAGTTCCTGTGCCCACCTAGCATGCCTTTGTCTGAACCCAAAGAATTCAGAAGTGCATCTATGCACCGTTATCCAGAGATCACAGTACTCTGTCATGCCCTCCTGGCATGAAACCTCAAAGACCACTCAAGCCTAAAACCAAAACAAATCCTGCAAATGCATAAACATAACATACATTCACAGCATAATAAGAACACACACAGACATTCATTTAACACCAGAAATATGCAGGAAAAACTGTTGTTTGTATTAAAATGTCAAATTCCTATTTACAATGGTGTTCCTGAACATGGCTTGTAACAAGGTCTCAGCTCCTTCTCTTCTACTCTCTACTCGCAGACTCTAAATCAAATATTCAAGTCTCTTCACCACTTATCAAATGAGATACAATACAATCTTTTACCTAAGGGGGCTCTTCAAGCTCTTCCCCCCAAACCTCAACTACCCTATTCAATTACATTGAATGGTTGTCTAGTCCGTAGATCAGATCTAGATCTCAGCCTTACAAAACATTTAAAGGCCTAATTAATTCTATGCCTGTACAGAGCATAGCTTCCCAGATCAACAACTTAAACATTTAATTACATTTAATTTCAAATCAAAACGAGGGTTGCGCCTCTCTTCGGCTTTAAATGCACATGATTTGAATCTGCTAACGTGGCTGGCGTGGTTGGTTGGCTGACGTGAGATTATGCTCCTGCATCAAGCTCTTTCTTCAACCTTCTTGTTGGTATTTTCGTCTTCTTTGTATGAAGTTTCACCCATGCATCCAAGATGTGTTAAGTCTTTTGGCACTTGAGAGGTTCTTAATCTCTTCCTCAATGAGACAACTTCTTGTTCAAGTTTCTCACAATCTTCTTCTTTCTTCATCATTTGGACATTCTTTACTTCTCCTATTCTTCTTTCTTCTTCGAGTAGAGTTTTCAAGGAAATGGTTTCTTCTCTTAGTTTTTCAAAGTCTTATAATTGTTTCTTCAAGATTACAACTGTCTTTTCACAACTACCCAATCCACTTCTTAGTTTTCTTTGCGTATCTTTGAACTTGCTATTTTCAATCTCAACATGCTTCAATTTTTTAAGATTCTCATCTTCTTGTTGAATAATTTTTTCTTCATGATTTTCTTCTTCTTCATTGGAATTTTCTTCTTCAGTGTCATTTATTTCAATCCTTGGATGAGGAGATTCAAATTGAACATGACCTACTCCTTCACAATTAAAGCAAAAGAATTGACCTCTATTTTCTTCTTTGAAATCTGAGATCTTGTAATTTGCTTCAACTTCTTCTTCTTCTTCTTCTTATGCATCTTCCCTTACATAAAGGTCTTGTAGCTTGTCCCAAAGCTCTTTTGATGATGCACATGATCCCACCTTGGATTTCACTGAATCTGTCAATCCATCCAGGATGGTATCTATTGCCAATTTGTTGTTCCTTTTTTTCTTCCTTCTGAGCTGCAGTCTTTGGTTTCTTCAAAGCATTGTATCCTGAAGCAACTGAGAACCAAACATCTGCCCCAAGAGCTTTCAAGTAAGTTTCCATTCTATTACTCCAGTATTCAAAATTGCTTCCATCAAATGGTGGAATCCCATTTGGAATTTTGTCTTCCATTTCTTCTTAGGATCTTCCTTCTAGTGTCTAAACTGTACTGAAGGTAACCCGCTCTGATACCAATTGTTGATACTGAGAGGGGGGTGAATCAGTATCAAGTACAATTTAAAACCTTTTTCAACTTATACTTAAACCATTCAACTATATCCAATGAGCAATGAACGATAGTATAAGAGTTGCACCAATACACTACAATACACCATGCACACTATATGAGAAATAATCTATAGTTATTGTTCAAGGGAAGTAATGACTTCCAAAGGTAGCTACAGCTTCCAAATGTAAAGGGAGAGATAAACCTCCAAGAGGAAGATACAATCCTCCAATATCAAGAGAGATTTTAAATATCTATCCTTTCCCCTTCCTTCCACCCAAGAGTATATGAGAGATATTAAAACTTTACATTAAATCATCACCATCAACCAATCATCACATAGAACCTTATAATGCTTCCTGAGACTTCTTCAATTTATGCAATTCTTCAATTCTTGGAGTACTATGATTCTATAGATAATATTAATCAATGTATTCTATGAAACTCCTCCAAGTTTCACTCCTTGAATCCTCCCCAAAAGCAAGTTATAGAAAGAATGGTAGACTTTATTCAATTCTGGTTTATTCAAAAGACCCGACTTGTACAGCATGCCCCGCGCTCAATATTTAACATCCGATTTTGAAACTCACACAAAAGTAACTATAGTCCATAATATTTCCAATGGAAGTGGTCCCACTTCATTTGGATTTTGTATGAAGAAGGTATGACTATTTGACCCGTAACACCTGTTTATTGACTAGCTTCAGGACTAGTCACAAACCCTATCTTCCACAGAGCGTGTCTCCATAATTATAGTGAATCAAGAGCTAAAAATTTTACCAGAGGTACCTTGATATGTCTTCTAAATACCATAGTGATTTCACCATATGAATCATTCTA
>ML776950.1:923432-940033 GCA_009831015.1 Picea engelmannii | reverse complement strand
CTTCATCCTCCCTTGAAATCCGACCTTCTTTACTTCTTATTTCCTTTGAAATTTGACTTGTATCAAATGAATGTATAATGATGTTTATTTATACCATTTATGTCACTTCCTTTTAACATTAGGGCCGACCTGACACTTTCTTAGTTTGTAATTTTTTTCTTTAATTATCTCCAGGGCCTGCATGTACTTCCTTCTTCAATTCACTTTGTCATCTTCAAAAATTTATTTCTCCTCAACCATGAGGATCCACGCGACGTGCCACATACCACCAGAAACAACATGATGTATACTATCCATTCATGGGTGTTGTATATGCATGTGCATTTTCCTTCATGTCCAAATACCTTTATCAATCTTGTGGTCCAAAACCCATGACTAGGGTTGACATCAATGACAACAACCAATCTTCCAACAAATTTATTCTTGGCATTCAACATCACTTTTGTGCACAGGAATTTGAATCAATAGGCTAAATATTTAGCACTTGTAGCCAGAAAATTTAAGACTCCAATGTTTCCTAACTTAAAATTTGAGATTGAGGTTAGACACAAACCCTCAATACTAGATAACATTAAAAATTGGCAAGTTTTTAAGGATGATTAGGAGATTCAGAGATTCTTAAAGACCATGGAAGAGTTTTCCAATATTTCAATAGATGAATACAATGAGAATGATGATATGAAGGTACATGCTGCAAATGTTCTTCAAGACAGTGTTGTTGGGCACAAAATTATTGTATTGAAAACAAATCATCTTCCTAAAGGTTTGGTTCCACTTGAAATATTATTTGATCACAATGATATTTCTAGAAAAGATGTTATTCTGACAGACGAGACTGATGTGATAAATGGTGATATCAGTTCAGATCTAAATCCCAAGATGGTGAAATTATCCATAAAACTGTCAGAAAAATAGAGAGACATATATGTAAATTTGATGAAGAAGTATTCAGATGTATTTTCCTGATCTTATGAAGACCTAAAAGTTTTTGATAAAGATATTGTGCAACACAAAATTCCTCTAAATACTGGATCAAAACATTTTAAGCATAAGTCTAGGAAATTTAATCCATTTCTTTTACCTAGAATAGAAAAGGAACTGAAAAGGTTATTGGATACCAAAATTATAGTTCCATTGAGATACTCAGAGCGGGTAGCTAAATTAGTACCTGTTAGGAAAAAGAGTGGAGAGATAAGGCTTTGTGTGGACTTCGGGAATTTGAACATGTGCTCTTTAAAGGAAAATTATCCATTACCAAAAATGGATCACATTTTACAAAGAGTAGTAGGGGAAAATAAGATTTCTATGCTTGATGGCTATTCAGGGTACAATCCGATATCAATAATGGAAGAAGACAAGAAGAAAACAACTTTTACCACTCCCTGGGGCACTTTCATGTATGAAAAGATGCCCTTTGGATTGATCAATGCAGGAGCAACCTTTCAGAGGGCTATGGACATTGCTTTTATTGGTGAGAAAGATAGGTTTATGGTTGTTTATATTGATGACATGATTGTATTTTCAACATCTGATGAAGAACACTTACAACATTTGAAGAAAACATTTGAAAAATGCAGGAGGTATGGTATATCACTTAACCCTAAAAAATATCATTTTTCCATGGAGGAAATAATTTTTTTAGAACATATTGTTTCACCAGAAGGAATCAAGATAGATCCTAAAAGAGTAAAATATATCCAGTAGATAGACATTCCAAGAAACAAGAAGTATATCCAATCCTTCATAGGTAAAATTATTTTTTTAAGAAGATTTATACCAAATTTTTCAAAGATCATCAAGTACATTACTAATATGTTGAAAACGGATGTAGAAATCAAGTGGATACCAGAAGATAAATAATCTTTTGAGAATATTAAGAAGGCTCTTGTTCAGGACCATGTTCTCATCAGTCCTAATTACTCCAAGGAATTCGTGATTTTTTCATTTGCTTCTAAAGACACCATAGTTGTTGTTCGTTTACAAAGAAATGATCAAGGGTATGAGCAACCTATCTCCTTCTTCAAAAAAACTCTTAGAGACTCTAAATTGAAGTATGATATTATGGAGAAACAAGCATATGCTCTGGTGAAGGATTTAAAATCTTTCAGGGTATATGTTCTACAATTTGAAATCACTCCATATGTTCCAAGTAACACAGTTAAAGAAATTTTGGTTCAACCTAATTGTGAAGGAAAGAGGTGAAGTGGATAACAAAATTTATGGATTACAATCCGACTATAAATACCAATCAACTGATAAAAGGACAAGGCATTGCCAAATTAATGAAAGAGTCAAATTGAAAATCAATTGGGTTGTATCATCTCTCAAGCAAATCATAGAATTCTTCATTCCATATTGAGGAAGCTGGCTCGCAGGTAAACATTAAATATGCTTCTTCACCATGGTACAAAGATATTGTATTTTTTCTGCTTAATCTTTAGTCTCCTCCTGAATTGGATAAATAAAAGTTCAGTTCACTTAAATTGAAATCAGTAAAGTATTGCATTATTGATCAAATCCTATTCTGGAAAGATCCTAATGGTATTTTGTTGAGGTGTGTTAATGAAGAAGAGGCTATTTTTTTTGTTTGTGATTTACATCGTGGTGTTTGTGGAGGTCATCGCCATTGGAAAGCTACTACTTTAAATATTCTAAGAGAAGAATATTACTGTCTAGTATTGTTTTCAAAAATGTTTTCTCAGGTCAGGGGATGTGAACCATGTCAAAAGTTTGCAGGAAAGTGGAAACTTATGTCTCTTCCTTTAAAACCCATTATTTCTCATGGACCTTTTCAATAGTGGGGATTAGACTTCATCGATGAAATCAATCCTTCATCTTATGGAAAACATGAGTGGATACTTACATCCACATATTACTTTACTCAGTGGATTGAAGAAATTCCAACTCAGAATGAAACAGACAAGGTAATCATGGAATTTCTTGAAGGACATATTTTTTCTAGATTTGGTTGTTCTAAGAAGCTAGTTACTGACAATGCTCAAGCTTTCAAATCAAAATACATGATTGATTTTTTCAATAAGTACAATATTAAATTGGTCCACTCCACTCCTTACTATTCCCAAGGAAATGGGTTAGCAGAATCATCCAATAAGAGCCTCATAAGGATTATCAAAAAACTAATTGCATAAAACAAATGGTCATGGTATTCCAAGTTAAAGTTTTCCCTATGGGCTGATCAAATTAGCAACAAGAAATACATTGGAACTTCCCCATTCCAAATGGTGTATGGAACATAAGCTATTTTCCCAACTCAATTGGGTTTACCTGTTCTTAAATTTCTGCAAGAAGAGCTAGAAGAACCCAATGATATCCAAATGAGAGTTTTTTAGATGATAGAAGTTCAACAGGCTAGAGAAAATATGGATCATAAAGATGTTTTTCATCAGAGCAAAGTCAAAGCCACGTTTGATAAAGGAACCAAGAAAGATATTTTGAAAGAAGGAGATTTGGTATTGAGATGGGTTGTTAGAAGAGAGGACAAAGATAAACATGGTAAGTTTGATAACTTATGGTATGGTCCTTTCAAAATAGACAAGGTCATGAATAACAATACTTTTCTCTTACATAATCTGGATGACACTTATATTTTTGGAGGCCCAATGAATGGGAGATTCCTAAAACATTACTTTATTTAAAGATTTATCAAAAGTTTTAGTCTGTACAGTAGGTTTTTATTTCAATAAAGACTCCATATACCCAATGGAATTGCTTTTATACAGTTTGTGTTTTAAATAAAGGATGACAGAATATGGAAATCAGAGAATCAGAAGCAAGGTAAAGGCATTGGTATGCAGATCTTAAAGTTTCCTCATGAAACTTTACCCCCAAAAGGAGCCAATGATATTTTCTAACTTTGTTTTAGATTAAGTGAGTGTCCCTAATCCTTAATCCTCCCTTCTTATGCTTTGTTGTCTTAATTTTTATTTTTACCCCTTGGTTTGATTTGTCATGTTTTGCATTTTTTTTCACTTTTTGCACTTTTAAATGATTTTCTTAAGTTTTTAAAAGGTCAAGTATTTGATTTGATGAATCTTGTCACATCACTTGTCTAGTCATTTATGAATTTTCAAAATTTCTGCCAAGTCATGAATGGCGCTAGGGATAATCATGATTTTACATGTGCCAGCTTGCCCTGGTCACGTCATAATTTCACAAATCATGATTAGAGGATCTGCATGCCTCTCCACGATCTCTTCTTGAGTTAATACTACAATTATAACCACTATATGCGAGGGATTGAGTTGTACCAGCCTGACCTGCATCAAATCAAACATGTTTTGATATCATTAACATAAACCATCACCTTCTATTTTAATGTATCAGGTATTTTGTGTAGAGATCGAATTGAAGAAAGAAGAGATTTTTAGTTTCTAATAGTCCACGGGATTTGAATTTTTTTAGTATCAAACCTTGCAGGTCTGTTTACAGGACCATATCAGTAGCATGGCACTGAAGAAGAGTGGACAAATTATTAGATTGGAACTTGAGGTTATTGTTGACGATTAAAATCGTAATGAGAATTTTTCCTGCAAAGTATTGCTAAAGCATATTATTATAAGCTAACAAGATATATAATACTAGTAGGTGGGACCCCCTTGTAGATTGGGAGATCAGATCTAGTTCTTATTTCATGTTTATGTTGATGTTAGACACTGCTTACATGGTTCTACATGATTGATGAAATATTGGTTTTATTGGCAATCGATAAGGCATGTTATGTGTTGGTTCTAATTGCGACAAATGAATGATGGGTAAGACATGTTATGTTTTGTTTCTGTTGCTCTAAGCTCTAATTTTATGATTACAATGGCCTATGATTATCCATTGTTACCCTTTCTATCTATTCTTGGATTCATTATTGTGACACCTGCATAAGAGACATGTTAGTAACAACACATAAGAGCAGTTGAAAAGAGATAAAAATAAATATGAATAAAATCCAAAAGAAAGGAACTATGCTACTATGATATACGATGTTGCACTATCCATTTTGAAGTTTTAATAGATTGTTGTTAGTCCTAGCTAACAAGGTTAGTGGCTATATGATTTATTGGTTTATATGGAAAAACATGTGATGATCTCTATGGTGTGTTTGGCAGTGGTTAATGTGACATAGGGTGGCGCTCTTGGCAATTAGTGGATGTTGGTTTCGATGCATGGTTTAATTGAATGAATTAATGGATTAGTGGGCTAGCATGTACTAAGGAATTGAATGACTCGAGGTTGTAGGCAATGTGCATTTACATCACGTCACTCTATACCCCTCCCACTGGTCGTCACCTTGGCTTGGATATTGGTCAATTGTGTTCATTGAGGTTAAGCTCCGATTTTCAAGTAGAGGAAGAATTGCTCAGCCAAGCTTGCATTTTTAAGGTTTTCATGGTTATAGGTATGTCTTTTCTCCATCCATGAACCCGCTCCGATTATGAAATATATATTGGCTCAGTTATGTATGGGTCTGTGCTTTCCTTAAGTCTGGAAACTGTGTAAATTTGTGATATTTTTCTAAAATGAATGGTTGGTGTGGTTTTCATTGCAATAATGTTTGAATTCACAGTTTCATTGATCATTCTAAGTGTTATAAGCCATGAAGACTCTCTGTCATCCATATTGGTCTTGGTTGAAGGGTTTTCATTTGGTCCAGATTGGTTGGTTGTCTCCATGCTTCTTATCACCATACCCAGTCGTTTTTTGTTATGGGGTTTGTTGGGTTTGGAACACTTTGTGTCACTGCGTATCGTTTCACTTGGGTATGGCTATGTTCATGTTATTGATGTTTTCGTAGTGGGTTATGATGGTTGTTATGCCAAAGGGATTGCTTGAGGTTGATTGCTATTTCTGGACTCTGTTTTATCTCAACATTCTTCGGTTGATTGGGAAAACCATGAGGGTTATACCCTGCGTGTTCTAAGTGTTGTTAGAGGACCAAAATGAAGCCTTTGCTCCTCTGTTCATAGTCTCTCCTATCATGGGAATTGTCACCCTGTGTGCAAATTTATTGGTGGTATACCCTGTGTGTGCACCGTTGGTCTCGAAGGTTCTTGCCCAATGTTGGGGGTCGACTCCAATCTCCATGTGTTGGTCCACAGAGAAAATTCTTGATTTCTCAAGCCCAGTTTTTTATAGAGGGAACCATTATGTCCTGTCGGGTATGTTATTGATTGTTATGAGTTGGTGGTGTATCGTCAACAATGTTCTATTGTTGGCTCTTCCCTGTTGATTGGGTTGACAGTGGTTTTTGTTATTATAATAGTCAAATTGATAATCTCAGCATGGTTAATTGGTTGATTGGAGAAATGAGATTGTACACAGTCGTTGTCTTTCACATTGTGATTGTTGAATTATTAACCTATCATTAGTTAATTGATTAAGTCACAACAATGGTTTGTGCATAATGAGTGGGTATGTGTGGCCTTCCTACAACATGTTAGGTTGAGTTAATTATTGTTGTGACTGTGGGTTTTAAATTTCCAAATGGGATTATTGCAATCATGGTAATTATGGCGTGGCTATCCATTGTATATGCTTGGATATTACTTGATTGCATCATCAGAGATGGTCACGGGTTTTTAAACAATGTGGTTTGGTTGCAATTTGATCGATTACAAACAGTGAGCAAGTAATGCACATAATTGATTGAATTATACACAATAGTTTTTCATTTGATTACAGTGATCATTTGGTTGGTGTTATTTCTTTTTACGTTTGATATAGAATGGTTTTATGAATTACTTAATTAATTTTATGAACACTATCCACTCTCTTTCCCTACCATTGTTTATCTTTTCGCTAATTATAGCCCCATCGCCTTCCCGCATTCATTTTTTACTCCATGTTCTTAAAATTTAATTACAGTTAAGAAGAATTTTGTATTGAATCAATTTGAAATCGTAGTTTCTTGGTTGGATAACGGTGATATTTTCTTTGGTTTGCATTACAGTTTATTGTTTGTTGTCTTTGATAAGTAACCATGTTCTTTTCCCCCTCATTTTATCATGTTTCACTCAATAAAAATCGCTCGCATATCCCAGGACCTTTTGTTCACCCCCTGTTCATTGACAATAGTAAAAAAGTTGTATGGATTGAATTGCATGAGTCTGATATGTTGTCGAGCCAAAATTTATTTCATATTTTGAAAGAGTTGTCATGTATGGTTGTTAAAGGAACTATTTTCTAATCAATTATTCATATAGGAATGAGCTCTTCAAACAAAAGGCTGAAAACCGAGGCCCATCATGCCCCTGTCAAAGGAAAAACCACTACTGCCCCTTCCTCACCTTCAAATGATTCTGATAAATTTGTGACCTCCCACATGCATTGGAGGGATGATTACTCTCATATGATCAACAAGGTGAGACCTAAAGGATCCACACATCCTAAGGTAGATTTAGAAGCATTAAAAGGTGATAGAAGCAACAAGGGAAAGATTGCCTGATAGATTGGAAAATATGGAGTTTAAGTTTTATTTATTTATTTATTGTTCAGAACAATTGACTCCAGATTTTTGGACAACATGTTTTTGGATATATTGGTAATATATTTTGGAAATAATTGCAAATATCATTGAGAAAAATTGTCAAATATGAATGTGATGATGGGAGTCACAAGGAGGGATGTTGTTAAATTAACTAGCTATGTTATGATTGTTAAAAGATAAAGGGAGTCACAAGGGGTCCCACCTACTAGTTATTATTTATTTAAAACCCTTATTACGATTTATTACTTTTCCCCCTTAACTAAAAATTGGTTGAGTTATTAGTTAACGTAACTAAGGAAGTAGTTCAAATACTTCAACTAATTCTAATTTTATTAAAGGCAAAAGGAAAGGGAGGAACAAAGGAGGATAGAAGGAGAAGCATACTAAGGTTTTCTCTTTGACTTTATGTTGAGATAGTTCAGTTTTCATTCATTCCTTAATTTATCACAAGCCTAATTCTTTTTATGATAGCAGGGTCTTATTGTAGACAACAAGATTTAGGGCTGAATTACATCATTCATACTTGTTTTTCAGAGGTGTTGATCTATATTTGATAGTCTATGTAGACTTGTCTGTTTGTGAATTAGTTTTCATGACTGACAAAGGTCATTGTGCAGAGTCGAGTGGGCCAAAATCTATGGCAAGTTGATCCATTTTTTAGAGTTCAGTTTTTTATTTTCTGTCAGAGGTCCTTTTGTATGTTCCATCAGGGATGTCTAAGTTTGACTTAGGTGCAAAACTTCTTCACGAAATTTTGTAAAGAAAATGACCCTTTGGTGAATTGGAATGAAATAAAGGATTGCTTTATGTCCCATCTATCTTGATTATCATATTGGTGTCTTTGCTTCTGTTTTTATATTTATTTAAGAAACTGTTATATTCAGAAAATCATATAAATAATGAATTTTCTAGCAAGCTTTTATTTATAAAAAGACTATCCTAAGAACTTGTAATCAATACTTGTGAGTTAGGATTTTAATTTTGATGGCTATAAACATAGGTTGAAATTCACATCTATTTTTCTTTAGCCAAGCAGAATCTGAAAATGCTTGAGTAAGATTATTTCATATATTTTCCTCAACAGGCACATAATTACTTGAAGCATACCCCCAAATGGCGCAGAGGTTTAAATATATAGGTTGGTTTTAATTTTTCAAAACCTTCCAGGGACACGATGAAAAGATCTCAATGATCTTTGCATCGAATTTTGATGGATTTGAGGCTATAGTTGGGAAATTGTTGATGATGGTGACTGAGCATTCAATTGCAAGAGCCTGTAAATTGCCAGGTGGTGGAGAAAGGTAGTGGAAGAAAGAGAATGTGGTTATGGAATTCGTGAATCAGTTCTTAATCCCAGAGAAACAAAAACCTAACTGGAAAAAGGGAATACCACATACATGGGTAAAGAAGGAGTGGCATACCACTTTGTTCATCATCCATGGGTATATCACAATTGAGGGTAGGTTCTCACTAGTTTATCTTTACCATATCAATATGTTAATTCACATTAATGGTGATTATCCTCTCAATTTACCCTATTTCCTACTTAAGAGTTTATCTAGAATGTCCAAGAGGGTGCAGTCCCATCCTACTACATCTAAAGGTAGTCTCTTTCACCATGGTTTAATAAATACATTGGTAATTTCTTATCTAAATGAAGTCCAAAGACCTTGGTATTGGATAATATAGTATTTAGGAAATGATTCACAGTCATCTAAATCCAAAAAGGCCAAAGTTAAGAGATCAGATCAACAGAAAAAGACTGGTACAATCAATGAATTCCCAATCAAAGAAGAATAATATGCAACTAGGGTAACACGGGCTAGCAAGAGGAAGATGAAAACTCATCAAATCTTTGGAGATGCTCCTTTAGGTAAAGGTCAGGAAGAAGCTACCACCAGTAGAGGTAAGAAATTAAAACCAGATGAAGATATTGATATATTTCTTGATCTAGAGATTAAGATGGAAATTGATGAGGATGAAGATTATACTATGAACCCAATTCATTCTCGAGTCAAGAAGAAACATAAATCTACAATTAAGAAAAGAGAAAAGGGAAAAAAAATAAAGAAATAAGCCTACACCTGTGCCTAGTACCCTAGGGGAAACTCAACTAGGGTTGTCAATAAATTCAAATTAAATTCTAAGGCTATGTTTGATCCATCCATTAAAAAAGAGAATCTTATAACCATAGAGGATAATTCTGAAGATTCTAAAATAGGCATCAGGAAATAGGCAGAGACATCTTCTTTGCACATGAATGAGAAAGAAACTGAAAACTTGGGGAAGACACAAGAAAAAGGAAAACAAGCTGCTCAATAATCCAAGAGACCTATGACAAGAGAAACCGTTATATCATCAAATTCTAAAGCTATGTTTAGAGGTACAGGTGTGGTTTTTGATGACAAAGATTATCCTCCTGCATATACAGATTATATTCCGTACCTTCTAGAGACCAGGGATTCAAATAGTATTGATGATGAAGTTCATAGATCTGGATTATCTTCTAGATACCAGATCAAATTAAGAAAACCTCAAGTTTCTATAGACCTAAACCAACCTGCACCTATAGAGTAATTTCCAAAGTTTAAATTTAAAGTTAGAAGTGAAAAGGACAAGATTAAGGAGCTACAGGAAATGGTGAATCAATTAAAGAAATAAAAATCTCAGGTGGAGCAATGGAATGCCAAACAACAAGAGAAGATACAAGATTTCAAGAAAAAAAGAAAGGAACAAAAAGCACTGCTCAAGGACCTACAAGAATCTAATTTCAGGTTATATTGGCACGATATTGTGCTAACAACCAAACTGAAGAAGAGGACTATCAAAACCAGTGCATTCATTATAACATGATAGTTTATGAGGTTCCTTCATGCAATTTTGAAATTTTTTGATTCTATTACTCAGGGAGTAAAAGATGAGCAATTTAATCTCTATATTTTGATCAAATGGATTTTTGATAGTTTGAATGCATAACTCAGTCAAGATCGATTCCAAATTTTGTGGGATTTGCTAATTTGCTGTAAAAAATATTTTGGTTTAAGTTGTTGATATTTCTACTATATTGGAAATGTAAGTGCTCATTTGAGTTGATCCTCCTTGAAGATAGCCATTGACCAGATCCTGTTGCTAACTGAATACTAGAAAATAGGATATGTAGTAATACTTTGTATAGTTTAAATAGATAGAAAGAAGATTGTATTAGGGTCGAAAGGTTGGGCTTTCAAGGACCTATTTTGAATATCTTTGTAAGACAATTTTATTCCACATTGATACTAAATGGAAAAGACATGTTGATGGTCAAATTTTCTCTCATTTCATGTTCTATTTCATTTCTTGCTTGAAATGAATTTTCAGTTGCAATGCATTGATTTCTTGATCTTAATTAATACAGTGAAGATTTTGTTGTTATTGTTTATTATCAAGATTTTCTTTCAAATACTTATTCTTGTTTCTAAATTACATTTTGAAATAATAAATCTGTATCGGGTTGAAAAATCGAATGCTCTCATATTTCCTTTCATTATTTTCCTTATTTATTTGATCCATTTATGTGACTACCTTTTACTAAATCAGTGGTATATATCTTGACTTATTTTTGAGTTTTGTGTTTACCTTAAACCCTTGAGCCAACTTTCAACCATTCTCAAAAAACCAATTCATAAAACCCTTAAAATACTATTACAATAACGTTGATGATGCCCTAGCTTTCCCTCTCATAGTCAAGTACAAATTTAGGGACTAACACCTCCCTTGGGGAGTTCCAAAGTGGTTGATATGGTTCAATCATTGGTTGATCCCACTCCTACCCTGAAGAGTGAAACCCAAGTTGTCGATCCAGTTCTACCAACGATCGATCCCACTCCTTCCTTGAAGAGTGCTACCACGGTGGTCGATTCAGTTATGTCATCGGTAGATCCCAATCCTCATTCAAAAAGTGAGGATGTCCCTCAGGTATACCTCATTAATATTAATTCTCCCAGAAAAGGGGGCACTCTGCCCATCCTGGTGGAACTCCCTTCAAGCAGTCAGATGATTTCTATTAATTGGAATCATTTGACAGAATCCAGTCTTCCCTCTTAAGTGTCTTTCCAAATCACCGTGTAGGTTTGTGATAGGAATATTCCTAAAACTTTAATAGACGAAGGTTATTCTGTTACATATTATCCATGAATGGTTGGCAAGCTTTTGGTTCTCCACACATTGCACTCGTGACTCAGAATCTGTTGACCTTTGACAAAAGAGTTAGTCAACCTTTAGGGATCCTTCCTCAGTTTCCAGTTACTTTGGGAGGAAAAATGGTCTACATTGATGTGATGGTATTTCACAACCCCTTGGACTTTAATTTGCTCCTCGGGTGATACTATGTCTATGTTATGAGATATTTTGTGTCCACTCTCTTTCAAGCGATGTTTTACCCTCACAATGGAAACAAAGTAACGATCAAACACCTTTCATTCATTAACCCTCATATGATGGTCAACCATCCACCTTCCCTGAATGATCCGTACATGCCAGCGATGTCCACCCCACCGCGGGTAAATTATGTAATGACTTACCCCATGTGTTCAACCCCACACGAGAGGGAATCTCTCCCTTCTCCTGACTTAGATATGGTAGTTGACATGGTCATCTATTTGATAGGGATATTGGAGCAATATATCCCTACCCTTATCGAGTTCTTCGACATGTATTCCATCCAAAGAATTTTCCTCTTGGAGGTCATGATCAAGAAGAAGTTACAAGCATATTTTTCCTCTCTGTAGCAAGCTCATTAAAAATGAAACAGAAATCTAGGGATTGAATTCGGAGGTCATGAGCATAGTTTTTCTTCTCTGTGGAAATATCGTTAAAAAATGAAATAGAAGCTATGAGCATAGTTTTTCTTCTCTGTGGCAAGCTCGTTAAAAAATGAAATAGAGGTCCCGAGCATAGTTATTTTCTTGTGCCAAGTTCATTAAAAATAATGAAATAGTCACATCACCTAGCAAGTTGAGTCTTTTTCTAGATATCGTATATATCAAGTCGAGTATTTATCTAGATCTTGTAGATGTTGATTCAATACTTTCGTTAGGTCTCGTATTTGAACCTTCATTTCATCCACCCTTATCCTTTTTATCCATCTAGTACAAGAATTGGTGACAACCTCAAAGTCAGAAAATGAAATGAAGCTTGGAGTGGTATGTCTCCAGCCTTTGATTATCATTATGGAGTTATGATGCTAACTTTTCAAGCTGGGGGCAAAGTACCAACCATCCATGGGTATCCCTACCTATGGAAATTACGTTGGGAATTCACAAGCATATGTTAATTTTTTTTTCAAGCTTGTGTAAAAATGAAACCAATATCGAGCTTAGTCTTTGTTCTTTCTCATGCTCGTAAATACATGAGAATGTGATTGAGTAAAATTTTATCACTTTTTCAGACTCGTAAAGGTTATATGGAAAATGAACCCCTTGGAGTCTCCTTTAAGTTATTTTTAGACTCTCTAAATATGAAAAGATTGTCGAGTGATCTTGCTTCCTTTCACACTCGTTAAAAGGTTTGAAAGGGAGTCTTTCAAGTGGTATTTTATTTTGTTTTAGGCCTCACAAGACTAAAATTATGAAAAGGGACAACCCTGGATTCACCTTTAAGTTCTTTTCAGACTCTCTAAACATGAAAAGCCATCAATTTTTCCTTCTATGGAGTTGCTAAACTACACATTGAAGGACTCATATGGGAACAAACCCTTACTTCTTCCAGTTCGTTAAATAAAGGAAGAGGAACTTACCAAAGGTGAGTTATATCCAGCATGTGTTAACTTCCTCGAGCCCATTAAATTAAAAAGAGGTACTCATCTATCTGGGTGGGGGGGAAATTGAAGGAAGTGGGTCAAGTGTTTGAGAATCCTTTATGGTATCTTTTCTCTCCCTTGAGCATGGCACCTGTTTGCGTCTCATCTTACAGTTGGGTAATCCACTTGTCTCTTATTCATACCAATTCCATGTGTCACCATATTTTTTCGTCCAATCGAAGAGTGCTCTTATTTTTGTCACATTACATTCTTGGTACTCGTCGAGTCAATGCTGCCAAGTCAGTTGTCATGCCTCATCATGTTTAAGGGATTTTTCACTTCAAAACCATCCATCTACACTATTGCCAGTTTCCATTTCATGTGTCAGTCCACACACATAGGATTCACCATATTACATCACTTTCCTGTGTCAGTTTCATGTCGATGATGGGGGATACATAAAGTCCCTCCTTCGATGAGTCTTTTCCTATCAACTTCAACACATCATCCAGAAATTAGACTTAGAAACTAGTTAGTAGAATGGGACATGCATGCCTCAATGGCATGCCTCCTTGCATTCAACATTAGGTTTACATCATTGACCTCTGATCAGGTGATTCCACGAATGTATGACTTCATCTCATTTATTCACATTCGTTGATTTGTACTAGGGTACCTTGGGAGTCATTGACATCACTGATGATTTCCCTCACACTTGTTAATTGTTTACCTCAATGACCAGTAATGAAGTGGTTTCTACCATGTTCGACATCAAAACATATATTCACATGGCTATATGCGTACCACGTCAGGATTGGGACGAAGACCTTGGGTTGAGAATTCACTAGGTTATTTGCTTTTCCCAGGAAGCGAAGGAGATCATTTGAGCATGTTGATATATAGGATGTCTATATATCATCATGCTAAATCCACCACGTGTAAATTTATATCAACATATATAAACAATATAAACAAATGATCAAGGCACCACGTGTAAAATATATAAACAATGCAGGTAAATCCACCACATGTAAAGTTATGCATGAAATACTTTGGTGGCCCTCACTTTTTGTAGATTTCAAGGATTATTGTAAACATTGTGATGTATTCCAATGGATTGGAAATCCTTGCTGAAGAGATGAGCTCCCTCTATCAGTCATGACATTGGAACCATTTGATAAATGGGTAATTGATTTTGTGGGCTCGATCAATCATCCCACATGCCAGATGGGTGTGCTCTATATTATTAATGCCACTAAATATCATATGAGATGGTTCAAAGCTACCCTGGTTAAATATTGAACAACTCAAACAATGACACGCTTCATTTTTCAGAACGTGATTACCAGATTTAATAGTCCAAAGGTGTTGAATAGTGACCAGGGATCACGTTTTCTGAAAAATAATATTCATCAACTCACTTAGGAGCTCATGATCCATCACCAAAATAACAGTCCATATCATCCTCGAGAAAATAATATGGTTGAAGCTTTCAATAAAATTTTAAGACATGCTTTAACCAAAGTTTGTAATGTGTAGTGTAATGACTAGGACTAGAGGATCCCTGCAGTATTATGGGAATATCAAACAAATTGCAAGATGTTGATGAAGCACATAATATTCAGATTGGTTTATGGTAAAGAAGTAGTCATGCCACTAGAATTTGTTGTTTCCAGCCTCCACATTTCTTTAGCACCTCAGATGATCGATGAAAAATTCCTTCAACTACGATCATATGGACTCATGGAGCTAGAGGATGATTGGATGATGGATATATTCATCTAGGTGGTTAAAAATAAAATACATAAATCATGGCATGATTACAACATCCACCGAAAAATGATCAAGCCTATATATTTGGTCTTGTTATACGATAACAAATATGACTGATGATCAAGCCTATATATTTGGTATTGTTATACGATAACAAATACTGACCAGGGCTCACATTTTCTGAAAAATAATATTCATCAACTCACTTAGGAGCTCATGATCCATCAACAAAATAACAGTCCATATCATCCTAGAGAAAATAATATGGTTGAAGCTTTCAACAAAATTTTAAGACATGCTTTAACCAAAGTTTGTAATGTGTAGTGTGATGACTAGGACCAGAGGATCCCTGCAGTATTATGGAAATATCAAACAAATTGCAAGAGTTTGATGAAGCACACAATATTCAGATTGGTTTATGGTAAAGAAGCAGTCATGTCACTAGAATTTGTTGTTTCCAGCCTCCACATTTCTTTAGCACCTCAAATGATCGATGAAAAATCCCTTCAACGACGATCATATGTACTCATGGAACTAGAGGATGATTGTATGATGGATATATTCATCCAGGTGGTTAAAAATAAAATACAGAAAGCATGGCATGATTGCAACATCCACTAAAAAATGATCAAGCCTATATATTTGGTTTTGTTATACGATAAAAAATATTTAAAGAACCCTGGAAAGTTACGTGTGCATTGCTTGGGTCGTTTTTTCCTCATCTACATCAACGAAGATGGTGTCACCAAGATAAATACATTACATGGTCAACCAATCAAGGGACTTATTAATGGAAGTAGGTTGAAGGTGTATTGCATCCCACAGGGGTCAACCGTCACTTAGATCCCTTTTTCAACCCCAAAGTTATGTAGAATAAAGTTAGCATAGGATGCAAAATATGTAGAAGAGTACATAGTTGGAATAATTTTCCTTTTTGACAACACAGGGTACACTCCATTCAAACAGGAAGATTAGATAAATTGATAGTTTTATATATTCCAAAGATTTCCAATTCAGGTTGAAGTTATGGCCTATGTATACAATATTGGCTCTAGAAAGGGATTCCCATGGGCCTGGGTTGTGATACCTGATGCTACATTAACTTAAAGGGGAAACAAATCCTATTTGACCAAATAACCTATATCCATAGAATGTAATTTTTTATGACACCACGCTCCAAAAGGTGCAACACTAGTACGACAGATCCAAACCATTATCTTCTCATTTATGGGGCTTCACCGAGACTCTCTCTCTCTCTCTCTCTCTCTCTCTCTCTCTATATATATATATATATATATATATATATATAATTGAAGTTATGGCCTATGTATACAATATTGGCTCTAGAAAGGGATTCCCATGGGCCTGGGTTGTGATACCTGATGCTACATTAACTTGAAGGGGAAACAAATCCTATTTGACCAAATAACCTGTATCCATAGAATGTAATTTTTTATGACACCACGCTCCAAAAGGTCCAGCACTAGTACGACAGATCCAAACCATTATCTTCTCATTTATGGGGCTTCACCGAGACTCTCTCTCTCTCTCTCT
>ML776950.1:871144-923417 GCA_009831015.1 Picea engelmannii | reverse complement strand
TGTGTGTGTGTGTGTGTGTGTGTGTGTGTGTGTGTGTGTGTGTGTGTGTGTGTGTGTGTGTGTGTGTGTGTATGTGTATATATATATATATATTCTCAGATCAATCTCATTGACAGGTTCTTTGTCTCATTCTGAATACCATCTCCAAATGTTTCCCATTGTACGTATATCAACTTCTTCCCATCCAGTCATTGGAAAAACTCTCCATGTCCCATTGTCTCTCTTCCCTGCCTATCGTCCACATCCACTAGTCTTAGCATCTCTCAATTTAGGTCCCCTTTCACGGCCCAAATTCCCATATATCCTGGGACATGAAATCCCCAGTTCAACCAGGCAGCTTGAGAACCCACAATCCATTTTTCATGAATATTATTGATTCATTATTAGATTCTAGGTAAAGGTCCCACTCTCTTATTATTCATCAAGACACAACCATAGACCCAAAATTTCCTTGAATTGTGATTCGAAGTTGCAACAATCCACCAATTCTCTCGTCCTGAAGCTAGTTTTCTTGTCCCCATGGATAATTACAATTGTTGAAGTAGATAGCCCAAGGTTGTGGGCTCTCATCTCCACTAGGATAAGGGGACCCCATTTTCTATGTTATATTTCTAGAACAAAAATACAAGAGGAGGATGATTCTATCTCTCGATGGATCTCTTCCTTGGGATCTACTTATTCTACATCCACGAGTAACTGGGAAAAGTTCTGGCAATATCGCTTCATTCAATTAGCAGTTTGGTGTCTAGATGATGTGATTTAAAAATATCCCTCATTCATCACCATAGACACTATTGAAGGGAAAGAGTTTGAGCATCTGGAAAAATGAAGTCCAAATCCATCGTTTACCTTGGGGCCTACTTGACTCATTCTAGGACCTATGTCGAGTTGCAACTACAACCCAGATACATGATTTTATCTTACTCAAACCCAACTACAACCATAACTTTGTTTGATGCTTTGGTCCATCCATAATAATTTTCTCTTACTCAATTCTCCGAACAGTTTTTACCTATAGCAGTTGGCTCAAGGACGAACCAAGTAATAGTGGTGGGGGAATGTTGGCACCCAAAGTTTTGGGTAAATATCATGCATGCACACAAGTGAAGTTGTGAATGCTCATTCTAGTTTTTCACACACTCAAGCAACTCTACGAGGGTTAACAAGAGGTGCACGTGTCAGATCAAGTTTTATTAATGCGTGCTAGTTTGAGTGTTTCCATTTTTCACTGGTCTAAGATTTTTTATGCATGCCAAAAATAAAGAACACAATGCATGCACACTAGAATGATGAAAATAATATTCAATAAATCCTCCTGAATAATTAATAAAAAAAACACCACGGATCATGGAGTAGCAAGCAGATGATCTAGCAAGGTAGTTGAGATTGCCACGATTCCAAGGAGGTGGCGTGGAATGCATGTGGGTGACAAAAGTATGTGGGACTCATTGTAAGCTAAGTGAGTGAAGAATAAATGAAAGTGACTTAGTGCCAGAGTAGAGAAGGATATAAAAAAAAGCAATGGCAATAGAAACATAGTTAGTTAGTTGGTGATTTCGCAAGTCGACTAGTTAGCTAACTTGTTGGTTAGTGGGTTTTTTTTGTATGGGGGCTATTAAGCTCTCTATGAGCATACATTTTGGTAATGTCCCTATTTGTACGTTCAAGTCTATCAAATTTACAGAGTCTAGAAAAATTGCATGGTATGATGTAATGTAACAATGAGGAATTTCATAAGAGAGAAATACTATGTTATTGTCAATGTATGAGCTTCTTAATGTAAGTTTGTGGTGACATAATGAAGATAATAAAGTTGTAGTAATTATGGTGTTATGGTGTGTTACTTATGTGTCAATGGAATGTAAGTATAACTGTTGCTTACTATCAATTGTTAAGTAGTGTTCAATGGATTATCGGAATGCTCACCCAGATGAATTTTTGTCCAATTAGTCAATCATCATCACCGACACAAGACCAAATGGTCTATGTGATCCTCATGGCATCTCGAGTGAGACCTTCTTCAGTATTTGGTTGAGGATTGATATGGAAATGCATTGGGGTGTTTTTGGTCAAATTATGGATGAATCTTGGGTCTTAAGACCCCCAACATCAGAAAGGATGTGTGTAAGTGTGATTGAGCCAAAAACTCCATGAACACTCTTCTGTATTCCTGTAACAACTCCTCCAACTGATGTGTCTACTCTTTGGTACACCCCTCCAAGGATTCCTTCACTCCCGCTGAATCATCATTAGACTAATTTATCTTAATATAAGAAAAACATATGTGTTAATATAACTAATCAACTTCTTGGCTTGGTTGGCACTTACCAGTGAGATCTTTGACTTGCTTTTATGCACATTGATGATGTAGGACTTCTTGTTGAATTTTCTATATGAGATAATATATGATTACAATGACACGTGTTCCATATATAGAGAACATATGGTGACCATCCATGAAAGGATGTGTCCCTTGGATAATAAATAACTATTTATTATTATCATTACTTATTATTTATATTATTTAATAATCAATAATTGTATCATTAATTATTAATCTAGGAGAATGTCTTCTCAATGTTGTACAAACATCAACACTTCCTATCATTGATCAGTCCCTACTAGTTGGATTTCTGCATGAAGATTACATCCCTTGGATACATGTAAGGGATTCCAAACACTACTCCAGATACATCAATGGGTACTACATCCAATTCCACTTCATCAATAAAATCAACACTTATAGTAAATTTAATCTTACACTATTTTGTCACCTTTATCTCTACATATTTGTTTACCGAACCTAATGGATACATGCTAGGATCATCGTGAACCTACAATCCAAACTTGTCAACCGGATACACTGCTATGAGATTAGCCTATGACCTAGATTCAAACAAAGCATCTATCTTGGTCTTCTTGACCCGAATATCAATGTGGAAGAGCTTGATCATCTCTTTATCCTTTTGGTGATGGAGGCTACTTAGATTCAAATCCTTCTTCACATATGTGAAACAATATTTTCATCCAAATCCAAGATACTTTCAAACTAATTTCTTGAATATGTGGCTAAAATATTATTTTTCTTTCTATCCTTCTTGTGGTTCTTTGGTTTCAACTCTAGATGCAGGTTCCAACATTTTTCCTCGGTGAAAACATCAATGTTGCAATGATTGAAATGGTTGTTGGGATCTTTGCACTAGTGTATAGTGGTTGTTCTATTATTATATTCCCCCCCCCCCCCTTTCCACTTCTTCTTCCCCTCCTTGGAAGCTTCCTACTGCTCTTTCTTCTTCAAACTACTTGACTGCCCCTTCTTTTGGCCTATGTTTTCTAGGTACTCTACTTATACCCATGCCTCATACACTATCCTTGGATTGAAGAGAATAACCTTCTTTCATAGATGACTATTTAAACCCCCAAATACTTTAGGAGTACTTTTGTGTTCTTGGGATATATAGCCATATTGATGGCCATCTTTCTGAACTCATTGGTGTACTCCTGTACACTCTGCCTCTGCCTCTACCTGAAGTAGTGTTGATGGATCCATTGGTCCTCTACATACCCAATATGGTATAATTGGGACATGATGAGGGTTTTGAATTCCTCCCACCTAGTTACTAGAGGATCACCCTCCAACCTATGTGTTTTTGTATGTATTTCCCACCAGGATACGACATCACCCTCTAACTTTAATCTAGCAAATGAAATCTTGTACTCTTCATATATATTGTGAACATTAAAATAAACTTCTAGTTGTTGCAACCAATGATTCAATTTTAGTTCATCGATCTCACCTTGGAACGAATTTATGTCCACTTTCACTTCCATCTTGAATAGGTATTGTGAAGGGTTCATGGTACTCGAACTGGATTTCTCTTTCTCAGATTCTTTCCATGAATCCCTTTTCAAGTATTGCTAATATCCTGATTTCCCCTCTGATATGATCTCTAAGTTAGATCCTCCATCATTTCCAAACAGTTTGAGTTTTCTTGCTAGAGCCACTGTGAGGAGGTTCATATTGTGAATGATGTTGACAACGTGTGCTTCCAACCTCTCAAATCTCTCTTTTGTTGGAGTCGAGGGTTTTTATGAACATACTTGTCTTCCATGGATATGGTTTCTATGACTTATCTTTAAGTTGATTCTTGGATCTAAAAAATTACCAAAGATACCCAAAATAAAACATTACTCTGATACCAATATGATCTGTAAACTACCGTGCATATTCCACTAGAACAATTCATCACAACAGATTTGATAAATAAAATTTAAATCTACACTATGAAGTTTAAATTCCTTTAGATTCTCACATATTTAGATATTGATTTTATGCTTATGCATGAAATAGATAAAAATAAAGTACAATCACACACCATCCATAATATAACACATGTATTGATCCAGGAGGATCCATAAGGCCCAAAAATCAAAGTGTTTGGAATACGATAAAAAACAACGACAATTCGAAGAGCTCGTCACAATTTTTCCAATGGAACAAATGGCACCTCAAACAGAGTCAGAAAGAAGAAGTTATGAATATTCAAAGTTGGAAGTCATACATAGTCAAAGTCAATGATGATGTCACATTCGTACATGTGACATCAGCAGTTTGTACTAGGGTGACATCATGCCGATGTCACCATGTTGATGTGGCACTCCCATATGTTGACATGTGGTGGGAAGATTTGGCATTTTGGGTGGCCACTTGGGCCTATTGGCGACTGCAAGATGGCACCCCTAAGTGATGCCACATGGGACCACCTAGGAGCCACCACGTGGCAGGTTGACACAGTGACACGTGGAAGACGAGTTGGAAGTTGATAGGATAAGGGAAAAAAACCAAGAGACGTCACATGGACCAATCAGCGGGTGCCACGTGGCATTCCAGAAATGCCCAACATGAACCAACGGTCCCATAAAACCTGGGGCCAATCCATAATATCTAGTGACAATCCAAATTTTGGTAGCAAAATATGAGGACAACCCAACCGTACACCCATCATATCAATCAAATGGGCACCAAATTTATTAGGAATTTTTAAACTGTGTTTTAAATATGGTTTAAATTGTAACCATATGGTATATTTATATACCATATATTATATATGGTAAAATATTACTACCTATCCACCATTTTAAAAGGGGAGCCCGCGAGTTTGACCCTGGGACTCCCCTAAACTTAGCCAAGAGTCCCAACCAAATTGAAAAATGGGCAAAGTTTGTAAAATCCACCCTAAACACATTGCTTAAACGCTTGGAGAGAATGTGTGCATCTAAAGGTGGTACAGGCATGATTTGTAGATTTTAACCTTGTACAATATTTATTGCAAACATATTTTCAGTAAAAGAACATAAAAAATACAATGGAAAATAAAAACATTACACAAAGATTTTTCCCTTGGAAACCCAAACTGGGAAAACCAACATATTCATTCATAGTGATACATTGTTTACAATACAATATACATATATCAGCTAGCGGCATCCAAAACCCTAACCCACTAACTTGGATTAGTCAACAATCCTAATTCCTTAACCAGAAATAGAAAACCATCGAAAAAAAACCATGTGCTGAAAAATCGCCCAACAATGGACACGTAAATCAAGGCAATAAGAAAATGAGGCAAAAATGGGAAACGTTTCCTCTTCACCCCCCAAGGGGGGGCCTAGCACGCCCCCCCGCCCCCCCTCAAACCCCCTAATGCACCTAGAGCAACACAGACACTACTACTCGGGCAAAAAATATAACACATACCCAACATTCTCCCACTTGTTTTCTTTGCATACATGGGGTTACAGGGTTAGATAGTCAACAATCTAGGGTAACAATGCCCATGGATCCTCTACACCAAGAGAACTTCTTAGTGCTCATGGATTTTTTTAATGAATCTGCAACATTCTTCGAAGTTTCCTCCTTCATCAACAATACTTTATTTTCTTCAACCATGTCTCTCACAAAGTGATATTGAATATCAATATGCTTTGTCTTTGAATGATAAGTCGGGTTCTTCACCAGAAAAATTGCACTCTGACTGTCATAATATATCCTTACATATTTTTGTACCAACCCAATCCATGAACACAATATTTGTAACCATATTTCTTCCTTACTTGGATGAGTTTTTTCCATGTTTTCAACTTATGTAGTTGAAAGTGCCACTACAACCTGTATTTTTCTCATCCAACTTATTTCTCCTCCAAATAGGTTAAACACATACCCACTTGTAGATATCCTATGATCCATATCTCTAGCCCAGTGTGCATCCATAAATCCATGTATATCCACCACTCTGTCCAATACCGGTCTTCCTTGGTAGCACAATCCATAGCTAGCAGTTCCATGCAAATACTTGGAAACCATTTTTACTGCTATCCAATGCTCCTTCCCTGGTTTTGACATATACCTGCTCAAAACTCCCACTGCATGTACAATGTTCGGTCTAGTACAAACCATTTCATACATAAAACTACCAACTGCACTCGCATATGGAACATGAGACATGTCCTCCTCTTTCTGTGCCTTGGGACATTGATCTGCAGATAAATTTACACCAACAATAATAAGAACCTTGTCTGGTTTACATTCCTGCATATTAAATCTCTGCAATATTGTCTTGACATATTTTCTCTGATTTAACGAGAGTTTCCTCTTTTTCTGATCTCTTTTAATTTCCATGCCCAAAATGAAGTTTGAAGCACCAAGATCCTTCATATCAAATTTAGAGGACAACCGAGTTTTCACATCCTGGATAATCTCCTTGTTGTTTCCTATCAGCGACATGTCATCCACATACAAGACCAAATAAATGAAATGATCACCAATTAATTTAAATAAACATAATGATCCTATTTTCTTCTTGTGAATCCAATTCCTAGCATATAAGTATCAATTTTTTTATACCACATCCTTGGTGATCATTTTAAACCATACAAGGAATTTTTCACCTTGCATACCAACTCCTTCTTTCCCTTCACAACAAATTCTTCTAGATGCTTAATATATATTTATTCTTCCAGATCCCCATGTAGGAATTTTGTCTTCACATTCATTTGTTCTACTTCAAAATCAAATGCAACAACAACAGATGAAAAAAATCTTATAGAAGTTAACTTGGCAACATGAGAAAAAATATCACCAAAATCAATTCCCTCAACCTGGGAATAACCCTTTGCTACTAAACGAGCTTTGTATTTCTCCACTTTTCCTTTTGCATTCAGCTTATTTTTGAATACCCATTTGCTACCAATGTGATTTCTTCCAGTCGACAACTCCACTAGATCAAAAGCGTCATTCTTATCCAAGGCTTCCATTTCTTCATCCGTGGCCTTTTTCCAGAGCTTTCCATCCTCTGAATCCACTTCCTCCCTGACATTTCTATGATCATCATTAGTAATAGACAAATAAAAATTTGAATGGAAATAGGATGGAGTATACATTTTTGGTATCCTTCTCTATTGAACTGATCTCCTCAATACTGGAGTATGAGGATCTTCTGATTCTGATTCTTTTTCTTCTGTAGAGTCTGATTCATCATCCTTTAAATCAAACTCTATTTTCTCTGGTTCTTCCTTTCTTGGTAGGACTTCCTGTTTAACAACATCCTTCATTTCTCTAAATACCACATCTCATCTATACACTACCTTATTAGTTTCTGGGTTCCAAATCTTATAACCTTTGAGACCATCTTTGTATCCAATAAATATACACTTTTCAGCCTTCTTATCTATCTTACTCTTGTTTTCCTTTGTAACACGAACATATGCATCACAACCAAATACGTTGAGATCTGTGAGAGAAGGATTCTTGCCAGCCCATACCTCTTGTGGAGTCTTGTCATACAACACTGATGAGGGTGATCTGTTGACCAAGTAACATGCAGTACCCACTGCCTCTACCTAGAATTCTTGCCCTAACCCAACACCACTGAGAATGCACCTTGTTTTTTCCATCAGTGTCATGCTCATCCTTTCTGCAACTCCATTCTGATGAGGTGTATATGGAGTAGTATTCTTCCTTGCTATACCACACTTCTTACAGAATTCTTCAAATTCATTCCCGTAGAACTCTCTACCATTATATATCCTCAACACCTTAATTATTTTCTCTGTTTGTTTCTCAACAAGAGCCTTAAACTCTTTAAACTTGTCAAAGACTTTAGATTTCTTCCCGAGGAAATATATCCAAGTATTCCTTGAGAGGTCATATATAAATGAGATATAATACACATATTTTCCCAATGATGGGACCGACACAGGTCCAAAAACATCACTGTGAACTAGTTGTAAAATTCCTTCTGCCCTCGTTGCACCATAGGGGAATCTGACCCGATTATTCTTCTCATATACACAATGTTCACATAAATCAAAATCCAGAGAGAAGTTAGACATACTTTCAACCATACCTTTACCGTGTAGTATTCGAAGACCCTTCTCTTCGATATTCCCCAGTCTTTGATTCCACAACATATCCTTTTCTCTAGAGACTACATGAGTTCTTTATTCTTCAAATACAATATCAAGAGCAATGAAAATATTACACCCATCACTAGTAGTTCTTCCTTTCATATTAAACAGAGTTCCAAACCGAACTCCCTTTAACAACACCATTGCTCCTCGAACCATCCTATAGGTTTCCTTTTCAAATATTTTTTTTACCCTTGCATCGTCCATTTTTATTACATAAATCAAAATTCTGGTCAATCATGGGATGTGCAAAACACCAGATAGTGTTCTAATCCTTCCATCTATGAGCCTCAACTTGACTTTTCCTTGACCTATGATTCTGGTTATCAAGTCATCACCTAGGAAAACATTACCTCCATCATACCTTTCATATTCACAGAACCACTCTCTACGGGGATTCATATGAAAGGATGCACTTGAGTCAACCAACCATGTCTCATGATCTAAATGTGTGTCTGAAGAAGCCAAGTACACATCCCCTCCTTCTTCCTTGGAGGTCTTTTCTTCTGTAGAAGGAGATTCTTCAGATCCCTTATTTTTCTCAACTTTGGATCTACACTGCTTCTTGTAGTGCCCTTATTTTCCACATCTCCAACATACCTTTACAAACTTTTCAGGAGATTTAGATCTACGCTTAGAATTAGATATCCCACTTGAGAACTTAGATATATTTCTTTCCTCGAAGCGTCCTCTTGAAAATAATGTGTCGATGTTCTGTCCTTCCATATTCTTCTGTCTCATCACCTCCAACAATAAGGATGAGACGAATTCATCAAACTTCATTGTAGTTGTATTAATACCTATGGCCACAACCAGAATATCCCACGAGTCTGGTAAAGAACATAGTAAATTGATACACTTATATTCATTTGAAATTTTAATCTCAACAGATACTAACTGACTTACCACAGTATTGAAGGCGTTCAAATGCTCTGCCACCGAGTCTCCATATCTCATCCTTAGGTTATAAAACTTCTTTCTCAGGAATAGTTTATTTACTAGGGACTAATACTGATACAAATTCCCCAACTTATCCCATAAATCCTTGGTTGTAGCTTCCTCTGACACATTCAGTAATACTGAATCTGAGAGACACAATCAGACTGTTCTCTTCGCCTTCCGATCCAACTTTTTCCAGTCATTTGTTGAAGTTCCTTTAGGTGCAGTACTTGGATCTACCGCGACCCACTGATCTATGTACACCAAAAAATATTCCATCTTGAGCTTCCATAGCTCATAACGTTTCCCATTAAACTTCTCGATCTCCATTTTCAAATTGATTTCCATTTCATTTTACCTGAAAAATCAATACCACAGAGCTCCCACTGTAACAAGGCTTATCATAGTCCTAAGCCAAACCCTTGACGACAAAGACATCCCTCTGAAGCCAACAAAGCTATGATACCAAACGTAGATTTTAACCTTGTACAATATTTACTACAAACATATTTTCAGTAAAAGAACATAAAAGATACAATGACAAATACAAACATTACACTGAAATTTTTCCCCTCGAAACCCAAACTGGGAAAACCAACATATTCTATATTCATTCATAGTGATACATTTTTTACAATACAATATACGTATAGGAGCCAACATCATCCAAAACCCTAACCCAATGACCCGGATTAGTCAACAACCCAAATTCCTTAAAAGGATATAGAAAACCATCGGCAAAAAACCATGTGTCGAAAAACCACCAAACAATGGACACGAAAGTTGAGGCAACATGAAAATGAGGAAAAAATGTGTCATGTTTCTTGAGGAATTTTTTTTCTTGGGGGTGTTTCCCCCAAATGCCTACGTGGGGGGATTTCTCCCTCCTCAAACCCCCTTGTGCACCCGATGAAATGCAGACACTAGTACTCATGCAAATAATATAACATATACCCAACATGATTTTCATTACAGGAAGGGTAATTAATGTAGCACTAATGACACACTTTATGAGGCAAACAACCTAGGAGGGCCTGAAGGTGACGGTGTTGGATTGGAACAATTTGACAGTAATTTCTACACAATTTCTCACCACGATCGCAATGGCGATATCTATTTTTTCATCCGAGCAACGATTATGAGGATTATGGCAGAAAACCCAATGTAAGCATGATGCTTTAGTAGTTTTGGTTTCTTTATGAAATTTTGCAAAAGATGTATGCATGCTGCAAATTTTGATGATCATTGAGTGTTGCAGCAAGGCAACTTCATCCGGATTATTTTTGTTTTAGAGAGGAGATATAATAAAGAAATGCACAAAGATATTGCGTATATCCAATAATATAACAGAAATATATCAGAGATGCAACCATAAACATGGAGATACAGTAATACACGATTTCTATTAATGAAATAAATGTACAGAGACTGTAAAAATATAGAGTGAAAGACTCGCTAGAATGGTGGCAGCTTATCTCTGAGAAGAGATGTGATGGCTACTCACATTCGCAAGAAGATGATTACAATGAGGCTCTGAAGGAATTTTTACGATAAACAGGAATGCCAAAAACCCTAGACATCCAAAAACCTAACCTTAGGAGATGAAGCGCCAAAAGTCAGGTGAGCTCCATTTGGGTAAGTTAGTACATCAACTTCTCGAGGTCGTAACTTTTGCATACGATCTTCGTTTTAGGCGTATGATAGCTCGTTGGAAAGGTATCGTCGAGGAGATTCATTTTGGGGGCTCAATAATGTATTTGGCTATCATTGAGAACCTCGATCTCAAAAAACCTTCATTTAGGCCCTCAAAATAGCCTTGGAAGTTAAAACCTGCTAAAAATAGTAAATTGCCAGAAAACTGTTTTGAGCCAGTCAAAAACGTTGGGTGGCCCCCAATATCCACCTAGATCACAAAAAGACCAGATCTATTACAAGAAACTCATCATATTGGACTTTTCACACAAACCAAGGTGGTGTTGATTATGCTTGAATCTGATCAACGGATTCAAAGAGGACCTTTGCCACCCATTGTGAGAGACTCCATGTTATGCCACAACTTGTGAGAGATTAACCTTCATTAGAAGAGATCATATCTTTATGGAAGATAAATTTCTATTTGTTTTGAGAATTAAGACCCTTCGTATTGTCAGAGGAGAACATACCATTGCCACTAATGTGATAACTTATCCCTTGTTTTTGTTGGAGTGGATCGTCTTTTGATAAGAGGGACATGGCCAGATACTTGTGAGAATTGAAGTAATTACATTGATTAAGAGCATCCCTTTTCAAGGAGAGATAGTTCCACTTGTTGATGTGAGTATCAATCCATTTTCATTGTAAAGGAGAATTTTTTAAGAAGAGAGTGAAGCATCTACACACTTGAGCTGAGCCCGAAGACGTAGCCCACCCTGGGTGAACTCTATTAACAATTGGTGATTCCTTGTCCTTATGGTTGACTGCTTATCTCATGTTTCCTATGCTTCCATATTTATGTAGTTAATTTGTTAGATGCATTAAGTAATAGTATATGAGATTTAATAAGCTTATTTACCAAGTTAACTTCAATTTCGATTCAAGCCTCTTAATCACTTCAATTTCACCTTTTAACGCAATCAAGTTCAATAAAAATGATCTTAAATCTAACCTTTAATGGAGTGGCATAGAACCGAGTAAATATTGATCACAGGGTCGCCCCGGTCCCATATCATATATTTTCTCTAGGAAAACCTTACAAGAGAAAACCTAGCTATAAGGTGAGGTTTCTTTTCTCTCTTTTCTCTGGTATGGAAATAATGAAAGTACGAAGGAGGAGGCACTCTCTATGGAGTTATCTAAGACTTGTGGCCTATTAGGATACTATATAAAATTAACCCCCTATTTTATGTTCTCTAATTTCCCACTCCAAGTTATTCTTCTCTACTATGGAACAAATTATAATAGCATAGAATGGAACCCCTTCTCCTCCTACTGGCTCGGTATTTAACATAGCCTGATAGCCATCTAGAGTTATTTTTTTGACTTCCTAACCCATAAATTGTGATAGGATTTTGGAACTTCTAGAATATGTTTTAAATTCCTCACGTGGTTATCCCCATATGCATGAGTAATGGTGGCTGACGTGGCATCCTCTCATATCATGGTGGTCAACACGATAGGTCAACTTATGGGAGGCATAAATTTTTCATAGGAACTCTGATTGATGCATGATATACACCATTTCAAATTTATAAGAGTGTAGAGAACCATCAAGGGGGTGGGCACAAGTTCTAAACACAAGAATCCCAAAGAACATTGTTTAATGCCTCAAAATGGCTTCAGAAGGTTCCAGACCCTAATTTTCCAAATTGGGGCCTGTCACTAAAATTACCCTACAAGTTGATCCAGATTTATGAGAAGAACGAAATGAAAGAACATATTTAAAATATTAACACAGATACACAGTGAAAAATAACACATATACAATAAAAATTGACTTCTATTAAATAATAAATATGTTGAAAAACTATAAAATGCAGACGGAAAACAAGCTTGCTAGAATGGTGGCAACTTATCTCCGAGAAGAGATGTGAAAGCTACGCTCATTCAAAAGAAGATGAGTACCATCATTCTATAAAGGAATTTCTACTATAAACATGAATGAAAAAAACCTAGACATTCAAAAACCTAACCCTAGGAGATGAAGCACCAAAAGTCATGCGGGCCTCATTGGGGTAAGTTAGTACATCAACTTCCCGGGGTCATAACCTTTGCATACAATATCTGTTTAGGGTACACAATAGATCGTTGGAAAGGTATTGACAAGGATATTTATTTATGGGGTCAAATCATAGACTTCAACTATCATTGAGGTTCCCGATCGTGAAAAAACATTGTTTAGGCCCTCAAAATTGCCCCAAAAGTTTGGGACTTGAAAAACTGCTAAAAATAGTAAGTTGTCAAAAATATGTTTTGAGCCAGTTGGAAAAGGTGGATAGACACAGACACCCTCCTGGATCAATACTCCCCCATTAGGAAACAATGGTCACCATTGCATTGATTACCCCCATCAGATGAGGAAATTTCTGTTGAATTTGGCCCCGGGTGAGTCACTTACCTTAGTGCAGGAGCTTCCCTTCTTTGACAAATCGATAAAGTTGGATCCTATCATATAGAGTGCCCTTGACTTGTGAGTCCACGATATGATCAATGGATGCCTCTTCCATGCAGTCAAGCTTGAGCTTTGTTGGTGTCAATTGTTTTGTTATCTCCATGGTGTCCAATAATGGTGGAAAATAAGGTCGAAGGAGGTCCACATTGAACACTGGGTGCAAGCCAAGGAAGGGGGGAAGGTTGAGATAAAAATAATTGTCACCCATAGAATTGGTGATATTTTAAGGTCCATAAAAGAGTGTACAAATATTTCGATGAGTCCATGTGAGGCGTTCTTTCTGCAATTGCAATGCAAATCTATCTTCCTCCTGAAACTAGTGTGGCACCTAGTGTTGATCATGGTGTTTCTTGTACTTGGAATTAGACTTCTATAAAATATCCTAAACCTGATGGAAAATGTGTTAAATCTTGTCAATAAAACAAGTGGATTTGTCAGCTTCATTTGGAACATGCGACGAGTGTCACAGACCCCTTGCCCTCAGGCTGAGATCCGCTCAGGATCTTCACTACAACCACGCCTAGGGTTAATCGAACCATTTTTTTCAAGCCACAAAGGACTTCGCATTTCGTAATTTCACAATCCCTGTTGTCAATATTCTCGACCCTTCCACCTACCGAAACCCGAAATGCCAAAACACCGAAGTCTTTGGCGGCATCCTCCTCTGCTCCTATTTTGTGTTTCACGACTTCAAGAATTCGAGAGCAAGGAACCCCGATCTCTTGTCTCCTAAAGTGTCGAATTGTCGAATCCCGACACGTTCATCAAATTTTGGATCCTCAATGGGTTTTTCTCATTTTCGGGGTTTTGGACTTCAAGGTTTCAGACTTCGCGATTTCATGAATCCTGACATGAGGTTTCATGACTCTCCAACCCCCGAAATAGTCAACAGAGTCTGACTCCAATTATTGACGAAAACTCACCACCTGTCCTCTCAAACTGTCCTTGGTCTTTCACGTGGATTCCTGCCACTTGTCACCTTTTATGGCTTCTGGAACTTGAATAAGTCTTCAACTGTCGTTCCCCTATCACATTGGAACCCCCGAATTCCGAAGCGATGCCTTCTATGGAATCAACGGCTGATAGACTTCCTTGAGATCCAACGACTCACGTTATTTCGGGCTTCCGAGTATCGAGAGTTCAAAAATTTCGATCCCAAAACACTTGTCACCACAATCCCCAAATTCCTGAATCTCGAAACATCGAAATTCCAAAACGCACCTTCATGGATATTTCGCATTTTGCAAATTCAGCATTTCTGATGTGAAGTGTCACGAATCTTTGTCAACGTGAATTCTGAAACCTCGATCCCCGAAATGTCGAAATGCCACTTCAAGGATTTTTCAGGTTCTGCAACTCTGGGTTTTTCAATACAAAGGCCCCTGACTCCTTGTCATCAGGACTTCTGGTATTCCGAATCACGAATTACAGAAATCCCAAAATTCACATCAAGTTCTGTCGCAGCTCACGAATTCTGGTTTTTCACTCTGTTATGTCCGGATCACTTGTCCTCAGGACCCCCGAAATGCTGAACTATGAAATTTCGAAACGCCGAAAATTCGTCTCCTTGCCTTCACACATGATAATCCAGTTCACGCTTTGAGAGTTTGAGCGACCAAGGGTTTCTTCCACACTTCAGACTTACAAACCCTGAAATGTCGAAATGATCTCGATGATCCAACAGTCGCGATCAACGGTCCACATTGGATCCTGCCTCTTGAAGGATGAACTCGTCCAACGCTTAACTTCCCCCACAACTCTCATGGATCCTACGGTCCTCGCTATTTCGGGGATTCTCCACAGATAATTTCGACCGTTTGATTCTTCCCTCAAGAACCTCTATGGAATGAGCCAATGTCCTTTCTCTAGAACTTAACCTTCTGCACGAGGATTTTCTTCCTGCCTTCCTTTGAACACTTCAAAGGTGCTACCCCTTTTGAGCTTTCTCTGATAAATTCAAGCCTCGAAAAAGGGCCTCTGCTCGCACTTCTTGCGGAAGACCTTCAAATACTTCTACGTATTTAAACCCTCGACTTTGTGCACCTTCTGCAACAATAGTATTTCTCTCTTCCACCTTAGTTAACAATCTTCTAAGGACTCAACTAGCCTATGCACACCTTTCACGGCTCTTGTGCTTCACTTGCACTTCTGCTGTAATGAGAACAATGATATCCCTCCTAAGCTTTCAGAGATAAACTCTGAACCTTTGTCAACGCACTCCTTGTGGACGTTTCACTACACTCCTTGTAGGAAATTCTCTCTCAGGAAGAGAAACAATTGAAACTGATTCTCTTTCTTTTCTCAGAATTCAAACATCCAATATGAAATCATACATTCAACAAAGTATTAAATCAAATGTATAACAGAGAGAATAAAACAACTATCAACATACCATTCAACATGTATACACATAAAACATCATAACACCATGAGTTTGATTCAAAGCTTCATATATTAATTCAAAGCTTCTGTACATGGGTTCTTCTCTACAACTTTCTTCTACAACTTTCTTCTTCTTATGCACTATGCTAATGTTACAATGATCTAATAATCCCATGATACAAAGACGAGGGTGCCTATATCCATTTTGCCTCCTGTTCTTCTAAACTGTCTAATCTCTAATTCAAACCTACCTAGTTTCATTAACTATGCATAAATGCCTCTACCTCCTACAAATGAGAGTGAATTGCTCATGATCTGTTTACAATACGCAAGTACGCTCCCCTTTAACCATTACATTAATGATTCAAAAACATTTCCAAAACATGTAAAATGTTTGTTGCACTTTCCAGTTGTCTTCTTCCTTCATGCTTGCTTGGCTGGCTCCTTGTGATGCTCCTGCATCATACTCCCTTGCTTGAAAATTTTCATGAGCTCTTGCACAGTCTGTCCATGCTTCTGAATTTTTGCTTCATCCTCCCAACTGGCATCTTCAATTGGATGTCCCTTCCATTTGACCAAGTATTCAAAATACTCTTTCCTCTTAGTCTTCCTGCTGACCCTCTTATCAATTATACTTTCCATCTGTGGCTTTGCGGCTACAGGCATTTTTTTGGTCCACTGAACTTCTGTTTGTTCATTCTCTACCCCTGCTTCTTCATATTTGTAAGGGTACAAATATGAGATGTTGAATATCGGTGAAATTCCGATCCCATCGGGTAATTCAATCTTGTATGCATTTGCCCCAAATTTCTTCATGACTCTGCATGGTCCAATCTTTTTCATTTTCAGTTTGTTATATGTTCCCCTTGGGAACCTCTCCTTCCTCAGATGTGCAAGAATCACATCACCAAATTCAAACTGAAGTTCTCGCCTGTGTTGATCTTCTCTGCGCTTGTAATCTTGACTCGAATTCTGCAATCGTTCCTTAACTCGGTTGTGAAGCTCCTTCATCACTTCTGCAAAGTCCTCTACACTAGCACTTATGAAATCATTTTGTTCCATATATTTTAATTCATAAACTCCCCTTGGATGCATTCCATATACAATTTGGAATGGAATCTTCCCTGTGCTTCTATTGATCGAATCATTATAAGCAAATTCCGCCTGTGGCAGACTATGATCCCACTGACTGTGGTGTTCAGTCACTAGGCTCCTCAGTAAATCTCCCAAGATTTTGTTTACAACTTCTGTCTGCCCATCCATATGATGATGATAAGCTAAGCTAAAAGAAAAACTTGTCCCCAACTTCTTCCATAAATTCCTCCAGAAATGTCCAACGAACTTGGTATCCTGATCTGAAACAATACTCCTTGGAAAACCGTGAAGTCTGACGACTTCTTTGAAAAAAAGGTTCGCAATATGAGTTGTGTCGCTGGTTTTTTGGCATGGTATGAAATGTTCCATATTTGAAAATATGTCTACCACTACAAACATTGAATCAAATCATCTTTGTGTCCTTGGCAACCCTAATACAAAATCCATGCTCACTGCATCCCACGGCCTCTCAGGTATGGGTAATGGATGGTATGATCCTGTGTTTTTCCTTTTCCCTTTTGTGTGTTGACAAATCCTACACCTATCCACAAATTTATTAACATTTGTCCTCATCCCTGGCCAAAAATATGCGCCATTCAATTTTGAGAACGTTTTGTCCTGACCGAAATGTCTAGCCAATCCTCCACTGTGTTTTTCTTTCAGTAGGTTCTCCCTCATGGAGCAATTTGGAATACATAACTGATTTCCCCTGAATAATAATCTTCCCTGGATCATATATTCTATCCTGACGTTGCTCCTTGAATTGTACATTGTGGGTAAGGGCTTTCACCATTGGTTACAGTTTGAGCGGTAACAGGGCCAATTAAAGTGTGAAAATAATTCCATATAAAACCCTCGAATACCACATGTGCTAGATGCCAACCTCCAAATAAGATATTATGATGCCAAAAATGAATAATAATACACATAATATAATCATTATATATAAACAACAACCCACGTTCTATCCTCACTAGCCTCACGGGGTGGGTCTAGCCTAACTAGCACATCACGTGTCATCTGTCTAGCCTAATGGTCTCTCGTCACTTTTGCTCAACGAGATTTGCGATAAGAGAGTTCCTATTGACTTGGTGATAAGGCTGAAGGCGCCTTAAGCGAGCCTTCAACTACTGGGCTCGTTCTTAGGGTTTTTTTTCTCTCTCGATCACCACGGTAGTTTACGCGGCAGCCAGCTCTTGTCCATTGGCTTCTGTCCTTGAGAATTGGATTCTCAGATGCCTCATACGCTTCTTTAAAATCTGGGTCATCCTTGTACATTTCTTTGAGGTTATCAAACCCAAAGTTTTGACTCTAAATTCTTGCATAAGCAAACATTTCCTGCTCAAAGCATCAACAACTTTGTTAGCAGTTCCAAAAACATGTTTAATTACAAAAGTAAAAATCTTCATGTATTCAACCCATTTAGCATGCTTTTGGTTCAACTTCTCTTGTTGAGTCACGAATTGCGAAGCGTGATTATCGTTGTACAAAACAAACTCTTTAGGAACCAAATAATGTCTCCATTTCTTCAACACTTGTATGACTGCATAAAATTCCTTGTCATATGTTGAATATTTAATCTTCGCTTCATTCAGCTTTTCGCTGAAGCATGCGACCGGCCTGTCATCTTGGCTCAAGACCGCTCCAATTGCAAACCCACTCGCGTCACACTTGACCTGGAACGTTTTGTTAAAGGCTGGAAAAACCATAATCGGTTGCTCAATGATCGTCTTCTTCAACAGATTGAAGCTTTCTCTGCTTCCTCTGTCCAATGAAAATATTTGTGTCTTTTCTTCACCGTATCCATCATTGGTGCGTTAATTCAACTAAAATTTCGGATGAATTTCCTGTAGAAACTAGCTAATCCATGGAAGTTTCGAACTTCAAATACACCTTTAGGTGATGGCCAATTCTTAATCGCTTCTACTTTTCCCGGGTCCATTTTCAACTCATTCGCAGAGATAACAAATCCCAAATAAATGAGTTTTGTCCTCATAAATGATTATTTCTTCACATTAATCAACAATTTCTCTTGTTGTAATCTCCTCATCACTATAGCTAAATGCTTCAAATGCTCTGCTTATGTTTTGCTAAAAATTAATATATTGTCAAGATATACAATGACGAATCTCTCGATGAACTCCTTCAGGACTTCATTCACCAATCTCATGAAAGTATTGGGCGCATTTGTTAAGCCAAATGGCATAACAAGCCATTCATACATCCCCTCATTGTTCTTGAATGTTGTCTTCCATTCATCGCCTTCTCTCATACGAATTTGATGATATCTGCTTTTCAAATCAATCTTTGAAAAAACTTTTTCTCCACTCAAACAATCCATCAAATCGTCAATCCCTGGCAATGGAAATCTGTATCTAATGGTAATATTATTGATTTCCCTTGAGTCTATACACATCCTCCAGCCTCCATCATTCTTTGGGATGAGCACTATTGGAACAACGCATGGACTCAAGCTCTCTTTAACCAATCCTTTGTCCATTAAATCCTAGACCTATCTCTTGACTTCTTCATTCTCCTGTGGCGTCAACCTATACGCTACTTTGTTTGGTAAGCTAGCTCCAGGTATAAGATCAATGTGATGGCTTATGCTTCTGATCAGTGGCAATGAACAAGGTAGTTCGTGCACCACTATATCAGCAAACTCTTCCAGCAACTTCTGGGCTTCCTCTGGTAAATCATACATCCTTGTACTGGTCAAAACAATTATAGGCTTCCTGACCACAAGAAATTGTGTGTCTTCCTTCTTTTTAACCTCCTTAAGAAGTTCCTTCATACTCATGAGAAGTACAATGTTTCTCACCTCTGGTTTCACTTCTTTATCCTTAATCGACAGTAACATGTGAGTTCTCCCATTCTTCTCCAAGGTGTATGTGTTCTTTCTCCCATCATGAATCACATTCCTGTCATATTGCCATGGTCTACCCATCAATAGATGACAAACATCCATGGGAATGACATCACATAATATATCATCCTTATATCCTCCTATTTTAAATTCAACTAAACATTGTTTAGTGACATTTACCTGATGTCCTTTTTGTAGCCATGAAACTCTGTATGGGCTTGGATGTTCAACAGTCTCTAGCTCCAACTTTTTTACCATATCAGTAGATACGAGATTGTTTGTGCTACTGATGTTCACTATAACCTTCCATACCCTGTCTTTGGTCTTGCAAGCAATCCGAAATAAACTATTCCTTTGGGCTAAGTTCTCTTCCTCTTTCTTTGTTGTTAAGAGAAATTTCCTCATCATTAAAGATCTTTCGCCCTCAACATCTTCTGCCTCAAAATTCCATCCTTGTGCTTCGGCAATGTGTGTTTCACCACCTTCTTTCTTCTTATTTGGACACTCATAAGATTTATGTCCAACGTTTCCATAGGTAAAACATTTCACTTCACCTCCTCGGCCTCTTCCTCTTCCTCTGGTATGAGGAAAAGTATTTCTATAAGCATACTTCCCTCTCTGTGAGTTTCCCCCTCTTTCAGTTTGAGTTTGAGGTTTTTTCCCCTCTTCTTTAGATTTCTGAGTTCTGTCTTGGGCAATTGTTTTGCCTCTAGCTTGACTTCTGCCTTGGCCTCTTTGACCTTGCTTTCGGCTCAGCTTCTCTTCATCTTTTAGAGCCATCTAATAAGCATCCTCTACATTCTGAAGGGTCATCATGCTCATCTCGTCTTAAATTTCATATCGCAGACCATTCATGTACCTAACAACCTTTTCATCATCGCTTTCCCAATGACCTTCTCTGGTGTTTATCTTGTAGAGCTCTTCAGTGTATTCTTTCACTGACATCAGCTTCTATCTCAAATTCAGCATTCTCCGAAATAGAGTAATTTGATAATCCTTGGGTATGAATTTGGCCTTCATCTTCGCAACCATTCTATCCCAACTCTTGAGTTTTTGCTTTCCTTTGCAGTGTCTGTCATCCTGCAGTTCATCCCACCATAGTGTTGCATGCCCTTTAAGTCTTGTAACAACATGTTTGACCTTTTTGTCTTCCTCGACATCCTCATAGTCAAAATATTTATATAGAGCTCTAATCCAGTCTAGAAGCTCTTCAACATCTAGGTTTACTTCATATACTGGAATGTCCATTTTTTCTCTGGCACCTATCCTAGAAACAACCCTGAATAGGTGTTCATATGCAGCATATTCAACTGCAAATGCTTCTCCTTCATGTCCAACTTCATCTTCACTTTCATCCTCGCTGATATCCCTAGCATTAACTGTGTTCCTCTGTGTTGTCTCCATGGCATCAAGCCCTACACGTAGTTCACACATCTCTCTTTCCATTGTTGGATCAAGCATTGGCATAGGCCTATCTCTTCTTCTCAGCGGCATGGTTGTAAAATTTCTCTTTTATCTGCTACAGAAAGCAAAGAACTCTTTCTAATCTCTAATACCACAATTGTTGCAGATCCCCTGCCCTCGGGCCAAGATCCGCTCAGGTTCTTCACTACAACCACGCCTAGGGTTAATCGACCCCTTTTGTTAAATCCATAAAGAAATCGGGTTTCACGATTTCATGATCCTTGTTGTCAAGATTCTCGGCCCTTCCACCTACCGAAACTCGAAATGCCGAAACGCCGAAGTATTTGGCTGCGTCCTCCTCAGCTCCTGTTTTGAGTTTCACGAATTCAAGAATTTCAGAGAAAGGAACCTCGATATCTTGTCTCCTAAAGTGCCGAATTGCCGAATCCCGACACATTCATCAAATTTTTGGCTCCTCAACGGGTTTTTTTCCTTTTCGGGGTTTCGGACTTCGCGATTTCGTGAATCCTAACGTGAGGTTTCCTGACTCTCCAACCCCCAAACCCCAAAACAGTCAACGAAGTCTGATTCCGATTATTGACAAAACTCACCACCTATCCTCTCAAATTGTCCTCGGTCTCTGACATAGATTACTGCCACCTGTCACCTTTTCTGGCTTCCAGAACTTGAATTAGTCTTCAACTGTCATTCTCCTATCACTTCGAAACCACCGAATTCTGAATCGATTCCTTCTATGGAATCAACGACTGATAGCCTTCCTTCAGATCCAACGACTCACATTATTTCGGTCTTCCAAGTACCGGGAGTTCGAAACTCTCGATCCCAAAACACTTGTCACCACAATCCCCGAATTCCTGAACCCCGAAACATAGAAATGCCGAAATGCACCTTCACAGATATTTCACGTTTCGCAAATTCAAGATTTCTGATGTGAAGTGTCCCGAATCCTTGTCAACGTGAATGCCGAAACCCCGATCCCCGAAATGTCGAAATGCCACTTCAAGGATTTTTCAGGTTCCGCAACTTTGGGTTTTTCAATACAAAGTCCCCTGGCTCCTTGTCATCAGGACTTTCGGTATTCCGAATCTTGAATTACCAAAATCCTAAAATTCACATCAAGTTCTGTCGTAGCTCACGACTTCGGGTTTTTCACTCCATTGTGTCCCGATCACTTGTCCTCAGGACCCCTGAAATGCCGAATTTTGAAATTCTGAAACGTCGAAAATTCTGCTCCTTGCCTTCACACACGATAATCCAGTTTGCGCTTTGGGAGTTAGAGCGACCAAGGGTTTCTTCCACACTTTGGACTTACAAACCCTGAAATGCCGAAATGATCTCGACGGTCCAACAGTCGTGATCAACGGTCCACATTGGAACTTGCCTCACGAAGGATGAACTCATCCAATGCTTAACTTCCCCCACAAATCTCCTGGATCCTACGGTCCTCGCTATTTCGGGGATTCTCCACAGAGAATTTCAACCGTTCGATTCTTCCCTCAAGAATCTCTATGGAATGAGCCAATGTCCTTTCTCCATAACTTAACCTTCTGCACGAGGATTTCGCTTCCTGCCTTCCTTCGAACACTTCAAAGGCGCTACCCCTTCTAAGTTTTCTCTGATAAATTCAAGCCTCGAAAAAGGGCCTTTGCTCGCACTCCTTGTGGCAGACCTTTAAATACTTCTGCGTATTTGAAACCTTGACTCTATGCACCTTCTGCAACAATATTCTTTCTCTCTTCCACCTTAGTTAACTATCTTCTAAGGACTCAACTAGCCTACGCACACCTTGCACGGCTCATGTCCTTCACTTGCACTTCTGCTGGAATGAGAATAATGGTATCCCTCCTGAGCTTTTAGAGATAAACTCTGAACCTTTTTCAATGCACTCCTTGCGGACGTTTCACTCCTTGCAGGAAATTCTCTCTCAGGAAGAGAAACAATTGAAACTCGTTCTCTTTCTTTTCTCAAACTTCAAACATCCAATATGAAATCATACATTCAACACAGTATTAAATCAAATGTATAACAGAGAGAATAAAACAACTATCAACATACCATTCAACATGTATACACAGAAAACATCATAACACCATGAGTCTGATTCAAAGCTTCATATATTAATTCAAAGCTTCTGTACGTGGGTTCTTCTCTACAACTTTCTTCTTCTTCTTCTCTATGCTAATTTTACAATGATCTAATAATCCCATGATACAAAGACGAGGGTGTCTATATCCATTTTCCCTCCTGTTCTTCTAAACTGTCTAATCTCTAATTCAAGCCTACCTACTTTCATTAACTATGCATAAATGCCTCTACCTCCTATAGATGAGATTGAATCGCTCATGATTTGTTTACAATAAGCAAGTACGCTTCCCTTTAACCATTACATTAATGCTTCAAAAACATTTCCAAAACATGTAAAATGTGTTTTGCACTTTCCAGTTGTCTTCTTCCTTCACGCTCGCTTGGTTGGTTGCTTGCAATGCTCCTGCATCAATGAGTCTTCCTAGGTGGCTGCAAGGGGTAGTGCAACATCCATGGGACCCAATGGTTGAAATCCCAAACCCGCTTGAAAGGGGATGTGGCCGGTTGAGATATGTATGGATCTATTGTAGTTATGTTGGACATAGGGAAGACTCGCATCCCAAGTGCGGAGGTGCTTGGAATTGTATATGCATAGGATGTGCATGATCATTTGGTTGAAAACCTCAATTTGACCATCCGTCTAGGGGTGGAAGGCAGTGGACTTGGTGAGCTTGGTGTCTGGAATTGACCAGAGGAACGACCGAAATGTTCTAAGGAACCAACTGTCCTGATCTAAGATAATGGTTTGTGAGATCCCAAAGTGTACCCACTCTCGTTAAAAGAAGAGCTTGGCAGTGGCCTCCACTGTGATGCTCTTATTGCAAGTGGCCAAAATCACCATCTTAGAAAAGCAATCAACAACCACAAAAACAAAGTCATTTCCCACTTGGTGGATGGGAGGTTTGACATGTATTCCATTGATATGGATTCACAGAGCCTGTCAAAAGTAGGAAGAGGAGTGTTCAAGCCTCGATTCTTAGTGGCTAGTTTGGCAATAACAAAGGTAGTGCAAGACCGTATATAATTGCTAACATCTTGTTGAAGTTTCACCAAGTAGAAATTTCACTGTAACACTTCCACTATGTTTTCTATGCCAAAGTGTCATGCCACCCGTCTGTCGTGGGATTCCCAAATTAGCTTCGTTCACTTGCTTGATGGAATGTAGATATGACCTAGATGGCACAACAACTCGTCTTGAAGATGGAAATTAGTGACAACTGTGTTTGTGCCCAACATCTGGTAGGTGTTGGTGAAGTCAGGATCTCTCTCATAGAGGTGGGTCCATACAAAGGTCTCGTGGCCACAACAATCTAACACTGTGGTGAGTTTTTCAACTGGAGGTTGGCTAAGGAAATAAACAACTCGGTTGGTACTGTTATCACATAGAATTGCAAGGGTAAAAATTCATTTAATTTTTTATTTTGAGTCATAGGTTTTCATTAAGTTTTAGGTTTTTTATGTCCCTTTGCTATTGTCATTTTTCAAATTTTGATTTAAATAATATAAGGTTAATTTTGGCTTTGGTCTAGAGTTCCTAGATTATTCCTTGCTATCATAACAAGTCAGTTAAATCTCCATGAGTCACATGTTTCAAATTCTCCATCATCACCCTGACATGTCACACCTCCATGTTGTACGCAAACCCCCTTTTATCACCTTTTACCAGTTTAGTTGTTAAATCATTTTTGATATGTGAATTGCCAACTCACTAGGAGAGTTCGCAACGCATTCAAAGGTATACCGTGCATTCATTTCCATCATTTCATTTATGGATTGTTTCAAAGAATATATCATTGATGTTTTTAAGTTTTTGTGGTGAGGAGTTTTGTATGTGTTGTTCAGATAATTCACAGTTGGTGTCATTAAGTCTCATTAATTAAATTAAATTCCGAAATTAGGATAGTTGACTTAGTTAATAACTTTTAAATTAAAAATTCTCTTGCATTTAAAGTAGTAATTGACGATGATCAACTAGCTCTCATTCGACGATTAGTCCTGATGATGAATCCCGATTCAGATTTGAAACGTCGATGAAAAAATGACACCAACTATGGATTATCCAAACAACACATGCATAATATATCATTCTTTTCAGATATGATATTTTAAAGAAATGTCCAAGGATTATGTCATAAAGGATTCTAATTGTTTTCTCCAAGTGTGAAAATCATATTTGAGCTCGGTGCTGTGAACTTGGCGCTACACAAAGTCATTGTGAACTTGCTTAAGAGAAGAGTTAGAGGTTGAGCTACTTTCATACATTCCCGTTAAAATTTAACAACATCAACAACAAACGCAAGTCCATCAGGTACTCCAGGAATATTTATATGTTATCTAAAGGCTAAAGGAGAGACTTTTCTTGGTCTCACCCCTCGGTGCTTCGCATTGTGTTATTCTATTGTTGAATTATTTCACATCCATTTCCTTCATGCTTTGAACAATGCCTATCAAACCTCATCACCTTTAAATACCTCATCTATCCTTCCCACTACCTAGATTTCATTTGCTCGTTTGATATTTCCCAGCACTTCAAACCCTCTCTTCTGGCGCTATGAACCTTTTGTTGCAAACTCATCGCTGTGAACCCCTTGATCCAGTTCTATTGAAATCCTTCCTCTACATACTTGACAAGCTCAAATTCAAAGGAGAGACTCTATACCCTTTCAGCTTGTATTTTTGGTTGATCAACTGTCAGATTAAGTTTAATTATTACATGCATTTTTCATACTGCTAAAGGATACTGGTATTGTCATAAAATCCCCATTTCAAGTAGAGAATTCATAGGTTTCTTTCTCTTATTGTAAATTCTAGTTTCCTATATTTATATCTTCTATTTGAAGACTACACTCTCTCATCCCTGGATATCCATAAAGTGAATTGTATAAAATCTTGTACACAGTCAGCCTATGGAAAACATTTTGTCATCAAAACCCTAGTATATTATATCTATGTTTGCATACATCAACCTGTTATTACAACTCATAGAAAGCATTCCTCAGCAGTAGTTATGGACAACCCACAACATAAAAATACCCATAACGGAGGTGAAATAGTGAGAACGAATCCCTATGACTTGAAATTACTTGACTCTGAACCTGTGATCAGAGAGGCCTTTCAGAGAGTGGTCTGCATTAATGTTTTTCAAAATATGCAAAGGGGCACCCAGAGGTGTCCAGAGAATTTGCATTCAACTTTGATGGTACAAAAACCAAGGTGGGAACATTAGAGTTTGAAGTTTCAGAGTTGTCTATCTCAGCTGCAACTGAGATACCCAACACTGGAGAGAGGTGGTTCAAGGCTATGAAATTAAATGCCTCTTTCTCCAAGGAGTTCCTCAAGACATGTTACCAAGGGGAGAATATGTCTAAAGGGGTACCCCAAAATCATATGCTTGAAGGATTTGATAAAATGTTGAGGGTGATTCAGAGGTATTTTACCTGTGAAGGGAGATTTAACATGATATACCAATACCATATAAGCTTGTTGCTTCACTTCACAGGGAAATAAGTCATGAATCTCCCTTTCTACCTGTTTAGAAGTATTGGAAAAATGTCTAACAGGGTTCAAGCTAAATCCAAGAAAGTGGACACTAGTGTTTTCCACTCTGGTCTTATCAAAATTCTAGTGATGGAAGAATTGAATAAAACAAACACTGAGTACGAAACATTCCTCACTTATCCATAGTTTTAGTTGAATGTTTCTACCACTCCACAGTCTAAAATATAAAGTCTTGTTCCTATTTAGAAGGTTGTACATTCAGAGGGAAGAAATAAAAGAAAGAATATTATGAATGCTAAGGCTGATAGAACCACAAAGAAGGATGAAGAAGGAAGACCTTCACAATCTTCACAAAGAGAAGCTTCACCCATGCTAGATCCCATTCCAATGGAGGTTCCTTTAATTAAAGCCATAGGTTTGAGAGGAAGAAAGTTATTGTTCTCTTCACCCATTGTTGCAGACAAGGCCAGGTCTAAGAGATCTTTTACTAGAGAAACAACTAAGTAGGATATCCATGTGAAGGAAGATGCAGTAATAGTTTCAGCCGAGAGGAAAGGAAAATCTACAGTTGTTGAGGATCCCATTGATATTGTTGATATAACTACTCCTCAAGAAAATCCCACCTTTAAAAGATTGAAAAGAAAACTCAAGGAAGCATAAGCTAAGGTTGAGAAGATGAAAAAGAAAGATTTTTCCTTCAGGAAGGAGTTGAGTGAGACACAAGATATGCATCATAAAACTATTGACGGAGAAAACTTATTGGTTAAGAGGTTCTTGCCCCTCCATAGGCAGCTCAGAAACATCTATAGAAAAAAAAAATCCCAGCAATCTCATATCAGGAAGATAAAGACATAACTACAACCTTTTAAAGAAAAGTTGGGAAAGAGAAATCTGGGTATGTTGGCTAAAGCTGCCACCAGGAGGATCTCTAGAGTTAAAAAATGAAGAAATTAAAACCCCTTAACCCTTATCAGTTATTGGCAAGTTTCATGTTTTTGCATTTTGCAATTTTGAGGCTGGTTATGCTTGATAAACCATGTTTAACTCCCGAGATGTTCTGTTCTTGTTATATACCAAGATCATAAGTGGTTACAACATTTTTGGGCATTGGAGATAGTTTTTAGAACATTTTAAGGATTTATCAGATGAAATAAGCTTCTACAAAAAAGTTCGCAACGCCTAGCGTTGCGAACTGGATGATACAGACAAGTGTTGCAAACTCAGATTTTGGAGTTTTTGAAGAGAGGAACAATTTCCAGGTGTCAGAGATCGTTGCAATCCAGTTATATGATGTTCATTTATGATCTGTGAGGCCACCTGCCAAAGGGAGAAGCGCTCAAGTGGACACTTCATCATCCATAAAGAATATTTTGAAGACATCATGAACATTAGCCTAAATTTTAGTATTTTGGTTGTTTTATGTTATCCACATGTTGCCACGCCACTTTGAGGGCACAAGGATCCTATGATAAGGTTGTTATTTGAATTATAGTGTTGTCACTGACATTATAGGTTATAAAAAAACTATTGTAAATTTGATAGAGGGTTCGAATGCTGTAAGAGAGGACTCACTTTTGATACTATATGTATTACAGAAATGCCTTCTCTTTTGTGTATCATACTTAATATTCTCTGGATAATGAAAATCAATTATTTTTCGTATCATCTTTTTGTCTTCTAATTCTAATCATAGTCGAGTGAAAGATTCATTGGCTAATTTATAGATTGTTGCAATAGAGGATATGTTGTAATGTTGTTTACAGATATATCATAATTAATCTCTTTGATTATAATATTTTCTTGTTTCAAAGAGTTATGCTTTATATGTTTGTCATACTGCCTTATATAGATGATAGACATTTCACTTTCTTCTTATTAAGTCTTCCACCTACTCATCATTTTTTCTAAAACCATGATCAAAGTTATCCAGAGCCTTATTTGTTGGTGCAAATTGTGTGAAGTAAGTTGTGATTTATACTATTTTCCTGAGTTTTCATCCATTTTCTACCTTATCATAAAACATATCTTTAACCTACTGATGGGTGTTGATCTTACACTTTAGCAGTCAAAGTGTGACTTTCGGTGCTAATAAGTGCTTCCTTTTTTATACTTGATGTTGAGGTGGAACTGCTACAAATATGTGGACCACTTTTGATGGCGGTCATTCTGCAATTTTCATTGTGTTTGCATGAACTATAGTGGCTTATGATTAGTGTGGATGACTATCTCCTTCTCGAGAATGTAATTCCTCCACTAGCGACAGGATTTCACAATGGAGTACATTTCTTTGTCGTAAGTAGGGTACTTACGGATGACATATGATAGTGTCTCGCTATGATAGGCCACAATGTGGCCTTGCTGAGTGAGGATTGCACCCACAACATAGTCTAAAGTATCTGTATTGATCTCAAAGGGTTGGTGCAGGTTAGTTAATGAAATAACTGTGGTGCAACACAAGCATTGCTTCAGATCATTGAATTCTTTCTGTTGAGAAATTCCCCACACATGTTTTTCCTTACCACCACCCAAGGTTATTTGGATGAGGGCCCATGCAATATGGGAGAATCCCAACATGAACCTTCAATATAAATTGGTAAGGCCTAAGAATCACTGAAGCTCAGTGAGCGTGGTTGGGGCTGGACAGTCATGGATAATTTGGATCTTTGCTTGATCAACATGCACACCATGCACATCAACAATGTAGCCTATGTACTGGACCCTGTACATGCCGAAGGAGCATTCTTCCAAGTTGGCATATAGCTTGTGTTGTAGCAAAATGTGCAAAACTTGTTGAATATGTTGCAAGTGTTATTCCCAAGTATTTTTTTAGAAGAGGATGTCATCTAGATACACCACCAAAAAATAATTAGTGAAAGGCCACAAGATATCATCCATCATCCTCATGAAAGTTGTTGGTACATTTATCAAACCAAAGGGCATGAACAACCATTCAAAAAGACCTTCTTTTAAATTGAAGGCAGTTTCCATACATTTTTTTGGTTCTATTGGGATCTGATGGTAGCTAGACTTCAGATCAATATTACTAAATTATTTGGCCCCCTTGAGCTAATAAAGGAGATCGTTGATTCGGGTAAACAAGTACTAGTTCCTGATTGTGATTTTATTTAGGGTCTCCTAATCAATGCAGAGTCACCACGTCCCATCTTTCTTCTGCACCAGCACAATTGGGCTTCCACAAGGTGATGATTTGGGTCAGATGTGCCCCTTATGGAGAATTTATTGGATCTGACACTTGATCTCCTCATTTTTTAGCAGAGAGCGATGATAGACTGGACCATTGGGTAGTGGTGCACCGGGGGTCATATCGATGAGATTCTTGACCAAAAAGTGAAGAGGTACCCCAATAGGTGAAGAGAAGATGTCTTTGTATTCTTCCATGACCTTATCCACTTGTTTTTGCTGTGTGGAGAGGTCGATCGCGGAGGCCATGTATGTGGTTGCAACCTTTCGCTCACTCTGAGAGTGAATCATGAAAACGACAAATTTTCGGGTCTGATAAATGACCTTCATGCATTTCTTGGTAGAGATCAAGGAAATACCACTAGGTGGGACTACCTTGGGTATCCTGTACAATTTCTTATTCAAAGTAATAATAACTCTGCGAGGCCTATACTCATATACAACATGATGTTTCCATAAATAAGGTTGGCCCAAAATAACATCACAAAACTCAAGGAGAGAAACATCACACAATACCTCATCTTTGAATGGCTCGATTATGTATGTCATGTGGTACTATTGGTTAATGTGAATATTTCTTCCTTGACATAACCATTCGATGGTGTAGGGTTGTGGGTGCAACATTTTCCGTAGGTTTATCCGCTTGATGACCTCTACTGAGATGAGGTTCTTTTGGATACCACTATCAATGTTGAAGTGCAATAGAGTTCATTTCTCCCACATTTGTGAATGAAAGAGGCACTCGGCTTCCTCTAGCTCATCAGGTTCACTGGGATGCATCTTGGTGGTAGAAACGATGGCATTGGATTCTGCGTCAATGATTTGTCTCCACTTTTCTGGTTCTGACTCGGAGATGGAGCCCACACCCGATTCAAAGGATTTTACCTCAGCCACCAATCACTTCTTTGAGCGACAATCAATAGTTTTATTCTAGGGGCTCTTATGGAAGTCACACCACTTCCCAGTATCTTACTTCATCTTCCCATTGTCCTTCTTTTCTTGCAGCTTGCAATGGTTGTCCTGAAGTTTCCCATATTTTCTCTGTCCTTTGTTCTGCGGGTTGGGGCTTCCATTTCCTTGGTTTTGCTACAAGGGGTTCACATACCCAAACTATTGTGTCTTTTGTTTAATCTTTTTCTCCATTTTGAAAATATATCAATAGGCTACGCTGATCTGAATAGATCTTTTATACACCAATGGTTGAGTTAATTAACATGTGTTCATTAACCATTTAGGAAGTTGAATGGAAGAGGAAGAATTATGAATGAAACATGACAACCATATATACATATACAATCTTAAATAAATAAAGAAGAACAACAAACCATAAACACCAATGTGATAACGGAGTTTGACAATCTCGCCTATGTCTCCGGGCCTTTGTCTCAGTGGGTGATGATTTTATTAATTCTATTCAAAGATTTAAAAGTACATCACAACATTGCCAAAACGATTACAAACTGATATGGTCTTTTTCTACCAGATCTCTGGAACCCAACAAAACTGATGACACTGAAATCAGATGAACGGAGCTCCTAGAAATGGCCCGCAAAGGTGCGCTCCTCAAAAGATTCCCTGCATAAAAATGGCTTTGGCTTGGAAAATATTCAGTATAAACCTACTATGAACCTCCTTCCATGGCTTCAAGAAGCCTTGGTTTATATAGATCTGAAGTTGGTAACCATATCCCAGCTTCCCCCCAAGATATGGCCTCAAAAAGGGCCCAATATCCCCCAAAAATGACCAAAATCCCACAAATATGTTGTTAAAATCATTTAAAACCCATATTATAATGTTAAATACCAAATTTTTGAGAAATATTAGGGTGCAACCCCTTACTCGTTGGACCCTGGTCCTATTGACCCGCCCCATGTAGCATCACATTGATACCTGACACGCTAGCCTCCCCTAGATTTGCGCTCCTGGTCTCGTGCACCAGGCCATGTGGCCACGGGTTGTTCCTCCACGCTCTAAACAAAACTGTTGTACCCCATGGTTTATCCCCCTGGTCAGCGGGCTAGCCCGACCGACCGAGGATAACCCCCTAACCTTAGCGCCAATAAACAAAATATCCTCGAGTCTTATGGTGTATCACATGATCGAGGGCTCGGTGTAATGAGGTGCATTTACATAGAGTCAAGGTCACAATGGAACGTGCGTATGGGTATACGTCGGGGGTTGGGGCTAGGCCCCAGCCCTTTTTTTCCACCATAATACATTCAATACAACTTCAAATACAAGTGGTGAGCAATAGGGTTAAGAACTAAAATGAGGGTGTGCTGGCTAACCCAGTCCTGACAAGACGTTTCCCGGACCAGAGGTCACAGGTTCAAATCCAGTGGAGACCCATAATTTTTCCCAAAACTTAAACCAATAAATGGGTGCCATGTGGTAGCCCATTTATGGGCCACGTGGCACCTCACCACTCGCCCAAACTGATGCCATGTGTCAGCACTCGATTGGTCCAGCTGTCCACATAGGCCTTTCTAAGCCCCATCAAGCTCCTGCATTCAATTTTGGATCACACCTTCCCACTAAAGACCTTTTGGTCCCCAAAAGGTTATTGATTAGTCGTCAAGTTTGATATAGGCCACCTGACTTGTTCCCTATCTTTGAAATATGTCATGTGCACCTGTCTCATCAAGATCAGTTGTAAAACAATCATGATAATTGACAACATATTGTTAGCCATTTGAAGCCTGTCACATCTTACTGAAGCCACTATCATCCATGTAGACAACATTACTAATTATAACATCAAAAATATGACTGCAAATGAGCTAATATGTTTGTAATAATTGTACGACATTAGCTTATCTTGAAGCAAAGTGTGATTGATTTTCCATTCTACAATCATCTCTTGTTCTTGCTTAAGATCGATTACTTGATTTGAAACAGTTATATGTGTGTTTCTTGCTTGAGCCGCCTTTCTTAATTGTTCCATAGTTTGAAGAAATTTATTTGCCTTTAAATGATCAACATGAACCACATATTCTTGACCTTCTTTGATTAAGTGATATTGCATCTTTTCCCTGTAGAAGATTTCTTTACGATCATACAAGTAAGGACTGCCTAAGACCATTCCACATTCACTTAGTGGGACCACATCACATGTTACCTCATCCACAAACTTAAATGAAATTGCAAATTTTAATGTGCACTGCTTTGTTATGTGCAACTTATTATTGTTGCTTATCCACTTAAGTGTGTAAGGCTTATGATGCATCTGTGTTTTTAATCCCAATTGTTTAACCAATTCCTTTGAAATTAAGTTAGATTGAGATCCACTATCTATCAATGTGTCAAACTTAGTATTTCACATGATGACCCTTATGTGAAACAATTTACATCTAGCATCAAATCTATCACCAATTTTACCTGTCAAACCAACCAATGAGACTTTAGATTCATCACCTGAATCCAATCCCAAGTCTGTGGGTCATGTTGTTGCTGAAATTGTTTGCCTCCCCTTCTTTTCCTTGAACCACTTTGGTCTCTTCTTGGGATGAAATTGCCAACAATGGTCCTCATCATGCCCCTCTTTCTTGCAATGTTGGCAAGAGGACTTTTGTTCCTTTCTTGCCACTAAATTTTCCTTCTTTCCATTCCACTTCCTTTTGTCCTCTTTCGTTGAATATGATTCCCCTGATACACCAACCCATGTTTTCCCTGGTTCAATGTATGTCGCTTGAACAGAAACCTCATCAAGATTATTTGGTCCAAACATGAATACAATATTTTGAATATGTGCAAGCAAACCTCCTATATACTTCATAAGAGCTTCTTGGGTATGTAAAGGAATTTCTAACATCAATGCCATTTTATGAAATCCATCTATGTATTCTTGCACGGTTTGTCCTTTTCTTAGTTTAAGAGATTTTCATTCAATTAACTCTTCTCTTTATAAACCAAAGGATAGAATTGATTTCTAAGTGAAGAAATAAAAACTTTCCATGATGGAAATACATTACCCACTTGTTGCATGCCATTTTGCAACTTGCTTTTCCACCAGATGAGTATTGTGCCTGCAAGTCTAAGTGATGCCAACTTGATTTGAGTTGCCTCATCCTTGATTTGTTGCACACTGCAATAAACCTCCATTTGTCTAACCGAGTTATCAAGACTCTTTGCATTTACTTCACCATCATACATAGGGAATTCAAATTTCACATCAAGTTTTAATAAAGGCATTTCATTCTTATGTTTATGGACATGTTTTCTTGCAGTAATTTTTGAACTTGAACTTGAAGAGGAAGGAGAAGAAGGAGGTGAAGATGGAGGTGAAGGAGGAATTTGAGGAGGATCCTCTACTTCTTAACTTTTCCCTTTGAAGATTCACCCAAATTCTCTCTCTTCCATTCCAAGTAATCCTCATACAAAACCATCATCATCTCCGACATGGCGAAGAAAGTTTTTCGAAACTCTTTCTCATTCTGAGAAAGTCCCTCTTCTGATGGCATATTCTCCCTTTGAGAAGTTCTCTTTCTCAATCCAATCAACATATTCTCTTCAACAAGCTCACCTTCACCACGATGTATCTTTTCCCTATTAATCATGCAAATCTCAAATCCAAACGTCAACTAGCTCTGATACCACTTGATCCAAATAGATATTTTATACGACAATGGTTGAGTTATTTAGCATGTGTTCATTAACCATTTAGGAAGCTGAATGGAAGAGGAAGAATTATGAATGAAACATGGCAGCCATATATACATATACAGATCTGAAATAAAGAAAGAAAAACAACAAAACATAAACACCAATGTGATAACAGAGTTCAAAAATCTCGCCTACATCTCTGAGCCTTTGTCTCAGTGGGTGAGGCTTTTCTTATTTTTGTTAAAATATTTAAAAGTAAATCATAGTAGTGCAAAAAGGATTACAAATTGATCTAGTCTTGTTCTACTATATCTATGGAACCCAACAAAACTGACGACACAAAAATCAGATGAATGAAGCTCCCAGAAATGGCCTGCAAAGGTGCACTCCTCAATAGCTTCCCTGCATAAAAATGGATTTGGCTTGGAAAATATTCAACATAAAAATTCTCTGAACCTCCTTCCATGGATTCAAGAAGCCCTGGTTTATATAGATCTAAATTTGGTAACCATCTCCCAACTTCCCCCCAATATCTAGCCTAAAAAAGGGCCCAATATCCCCCCAAAATGACCAAAATCCCACAAATCTGCTGATAAAATCATTTAAAAACCATATTATAATGTTAAATACCCACTTTTTGAGAAATATTAGGGTGCAACCCATTACTCGCCCATTACTCGCTGGCCCCTGGTCCTAATGGAGTGCCCATGTGGCCTCACGCTGATACCTAGCATGTTAGCCTCCCCTAGATTTTTGCTCCTTGTCTCGTGCACTGGGCCATGTGGCCATGGATTGTTCCTACACACTCTAAAAAAATTGTTGTATCCCATGGTTTATCCCCTGGTCAACGGGCTAGCCCGATCGATCGGGGCTAACCCCCTAACCTTCACACCAATAAATGAAATATCTTCGGGTCTTATGGAGTATCACGAGATCGGGTGTTAGGTGTAATGGGATGCATTTACATAGAGTCAAGGTCACAATAAAACGAGCGTATGGGTATACGTCCGGGGCTGGGGCTAGGCCCCAACCATTTGTTTTCGTCATATTGCATTAAATACAACTTCAAATACAAGTGGTGAGAAATAGGGTTAAGAACTAAAACGAGGGTAGGTTGGCTAGCCCGACCCTGCCAAGATGTTGCCAGTATTAGAGGTCACAGGTTCAAATCTTGTGGAGACCCATAATTTTTCCAAAAACTTAAACCAATGAATGGGTGCCACGTGGCACCTCACCACTCACCCAAATTGATGCCACATGTCAGCACTCGATTCATTCAATTTTCCACATATGCCATGTGTCTTCTCCAGCTATACCCTCCACGTGTCGAACCTTCCAAGTCATCTGTATGAATGTTCCATGTGTCACCCTTGCAGTGGTGACATGTGTCACTCCCTGATTGGTCCACCTATCACATCAATTTCCCAGTCAACCTATGTCCACGTCAGTGCCACATACCCTACCACGTCAGTGCCATGTACCTTGCCACATAATTTGTACGACCTGTACAGTCATCTGCCATGTGGCACTGTATGGACTGAATAGTATCATTATTTTGTATGTTTGGAAAAATAAACAAATAACCATATCTAGAGCATACAACGTCCAATTGAGCCCGTTCAAGTTTCTTTGGGTTCATATCGACGTGGTCTACTCACACCTCCATTTTGAAGCTATTCTAATAAATTTGATTTTTAGGCCTTTCTGAGCCCCATCAGCTCCTAAATCCAATTCTGGACCATACACCCAAGGATGAGATGTTACAAAAAACAATTTTTTTCTAGATGTATATATGTAGACCATCGCGGTACTTGAGAACCAGATGTCGCTCGATATATTTATACCCAGCTTGGTGTGCAAGGTATGGAAGGCATTGGTGAACTCTGGCATTGTTTGGTCTTTTTCCTTCCACAGTGTGGTCCATCTTGTATACAAGTCGTCATAACTTCCAACAAGTTAGTATTGTTCCTTCATAAAATCTTTGAAGGAACCCCAAGTGGAAACTACAAATAATGTGGATCCCTCTATTTCCTTTTTCTCACATAAAGTTTCCCGCCAATATTTGACATGGGGAACAACCTTGAGGAACACAAATGTAACATTTTCTCTATCGAAAAAGTGATGGACAGAAAAATACCCTTCTAGAAGGTTTAACCATTTATCTAGGACATCCACATATATTCGACCTTCAAATATAGGAATATCAAAATTGATCTATACCTTGAAAGGGGCAACACCTCCCCTTGAGGTGGATGCATCACTTGTTGGCAACCATCAAAGGATTTGGGCAAATTTGTCCATCATCTCATTCCTCTATCGCTCAAGGGATTCCTCGAGCAAAATTTTGAAAGGATCTCCTATCCCATCATGTTTCTTTTCGCCCGTCATGGATGGTTTCTTGGTTGTGTGAGAGCAATTTTCCTCAAAATAAACAAGCTCGAGACCCAACTGTCTACACCCTGACTGCGTCGGGGACATGCATTAAAAAAATAACAAGAAGGAGAAGACCTCTCTGATACCACTTATCCAGATTTATGAGAGAAACGAAATCAAACCACAGATTTATAATATTAACATAGAGACATAGTGAACAATAACAAAGATACATTAAAACTTGACTTCTATTAAATAAAAAATATGTTGAAAAACTGTAAAATGCAGACTAAAAACAAGCTTGCTAGAATAGTGACAACTTTTCTTTGAGAAGAGATGTGACGTCTACGCTTATTCGCAAGAAGATTATTACCATCAAGATTTGAAGGCCTTTTTACAATAAAAATGAATGCCAAAACCCTAGACATCCAAAACCTAAGCCTAGGAGATGAAGCACCAAAAGTCATGTGGGCCCCGTTGGGGTAAGTTAGTACATCAACTTCCCGTGGTCGTAACTTTTGCAAATGATCTCCCTTTAGGGCGCACAATAGCTCATTGTAAAGGTATTGATGAGGAGATTTATTTAGGGAGCTCAATCAAAGCCTTCAACCATCGTTGAGGTGTCTGATAGTGAAAAAACATCGTTTAGGCCCTCAAAATGGCCCCGGAAATTTGGGACGCGAAAAAATACTAAACATAGTAAGTTTCCAAAAAACTGTTTTGAGCCAATTGGACAAGGTGGATGGTCACCGAGATCCTCTTGTATCACAAGTTGATTCCTCTAAATTGTTCCACTCTAAAAGCATTGATATAGATGACAAATAATATAATGATCCAATATGGATCATCTAGAGGTCAATCTAAGTTATTGAAAAAAATACTTTGATTAGATTTAGTGTGCTTTGAAATTGTCTCCACTTCTTAGTGATAGTCCTATCATCAAGGGGGCTTATAGTTTCATTTTTTTTTTCATTTGAATAATTTACCTTCATATAGAAAGCAACCAAGTGGCCATGCTTGAAGTAGACTGTATACTAGAGGGCAATTATTTTTTAATCCAACATTTTCATCCAACTACAACCCTCACAGTCCATGATAATTTTTTTCGATACCGTTGGTCAAATTAGCATTAAATGTTTATTTAGGGAGAGGTAGAGGTTGGTGAATCCATTATCTCTAAAGCCAATTTAATAAACTAATCCGGATAATTACCCATGGCTTTCATATATTTTGTGTGCAAGTATTAAAGAGGTAGGATGGGAAATCCCACCCATATTCAGAGTGAAGATATAAAATATATGCATCTTAAAGAATGGTTTTTTATTTCTTCATCAAGGCATTAACTCTATACATAAACTATAGATCTTTGTTGAAAAATAACACCATGTAAAGCATAGAGATAAATTATAAGATTAAAAATTCTTTGGCACAAGGGTATATCACCACATTGTGTCATTGTATCATATAGGAAAGAACCCTATGATTTGGAAATCCAATCTTAGAGATATTTTAGCTTTAATCATACTTTATTCGATCTGTAGATCAACCCACATGCCAAGAACTAACAATATTATTCCTCCTTAACTAATGATGGTTTGATATTCAAAATTGACTCGTATACACCAATGCATAAAGATGGGAAGGAGGGATTCTCCAAGAGAAATGGTATATCTTTGAAGGAGACAACTTTACCTAGGTATGCATTTTCAACAGGAGGATCTTGATGCCAAATATATTTTAGTTCATTGACATTGGCAAGTCCTTATCACAAAACCTCCAATAAGATGGAAATTACCCACAAAGTTTGTTTGAATGTTGCTCAAAAAGAGCCTCCAAGCACGAGTAAGGTGGACATGGATTCATTATTGAGAATTTTCATAATAGGTTTGGAATGACCCCACTCTGCAAATCAATCCATCCTTGGGTGATCCAACATGAATTGAGAAAATAAATGTCTCCAATGAAATCATAACCTTTTTACATTATAGGAAAATTCAACCTTAGTGAAGAGTTTGCGGAGAGTATTGTTCAATGAAGGACCATGGGGAAAGATTGTGAAGTGGAAATACATCAAGGATTATACAGTGGAATAATGGATCATGGTAGAACCAAAACCTATCAGAGGAGCTTCTAATATCTGGAAAGCGTTCGTCTGAACCTTTCCAGTGCTAGGATGATGGGTGGCTTGGAGCATTGGAAGAGGGGATAAATTCGAGATAGGGGAAGACCTGTGGGTTGGTGTTGGTGGAAATTATATACTCTCACGGTATATGAAAAATATTTTATGGAAAGAGGACTCACAACTCTGGCTAACATAGAGGTGCAGGGAGCTCGAGATACATGGTTTCAAAACTGGCTTTCATCGGAGGACTTAGGTTTGCATGGAGACTTGGACATAAAATGGAGATTGTATATTCGACTTCTCTCACATAGTATTGTTTTTCTACAGGATACTAAGGATGAACTAGTATATTTGTGGAACAAATCCATCGATTCTCTCACTACAAATTTGGGTTGTGAATCTCTTTCATTTTAATTTTTGATAGGTGACAACTAATGTTAGTGGTCATTGGTTTGGAAATGGAAATTCCCCTTGAAGATGCATATATTCATGTGGTTGGCGTTGGAAAACAAAATTTTCACATGGGAAAGTGGTCAAAAGTGTGGTTGGAAAGGCCCTAATAGGTGTATCTTTTGTAAGGTTCAATATGAGTCGGTGGACGATCTTCTAGTTTCATGCTCTTTTGTAGTGATGGTTTTGAAAGAGGTGTTGCAATATTTGAATTGTCCAGGAACATGGAATCAATCATCATTGGAGTAGTGTCTCAAGGCTCGGGTCATGAATCCATCTGTCAAAAACTTCAAGGGTATCACTTTCTATGCCATCATGGGTATTTGGTTGCATAGGAATGGGGTTGCATTCGAAGAAAATAGAGGATACCCCTCCTTAGTAACTCATAAGGTTCGATCTTCCTTCAAAGAAAAGAATAATGAGGCTCTTATAAAGGTTGTTGGGCCTCTCAGAGATCCTTGTTTCAACTTGTTAGTATCTTTGGGCTACTTTGATGGTTCTTTCCAGGGGGCACCTGGTAGATGTGGAGCTAAAATTGTATTATACCTTACTTTTAATCACTTTTTTCATTTAAAATGTGGAGTTGGGCTAGGCACCAATAACCGAGTAGAAATGATAACACTTTGGGTGCTATTAAATTTTGCACGAGACATGGTTATAAAAAATATACTAATGTTTGGTGATTCTATACTAGTAGTGGATTGGTTCAAATTGAGAGGACAACTAGTGGTCTTAGCTTTGTCACCTTAGCAATGCATAATAAGAGAGTTACAAGAGTCATACGACTCTATTACTATGGAACATGTTTACTGAGAATTCAATCATACAACTAATGCACTTTCCAAGGGGGCAGTAACTTTACATGACTTAGACAATTTTGCAAAGAATTTTGAGGCGAGCAGGTTGTTCCAAAAGTGCAATACCCTCTCTTTTGAATGTTGATTAGAAGGTTTAGCTTAATGTGGAGGAAAAATATGGAGGTCATGTTCCTTTTTTGTTTTTACAGACAATAATTGTATTTTTGAAGAATAACAAATTATACAGTTTTTTTTTGTCTAAAAAAACGAAAATTCAACCTCTAATGTTGAAACCAACTACCTCACATAGTGAATTAGGGCATAAATGTGATTTTCAAGCTTTATGCGATTTATTTGGAGATGGAATTCCTAAATAATGTAAATATACTCATTTAAAAGGGTAAACATGTCACTTAAGGGATTTGATCGTGAGTGAGTAACCAAATGACCATATAATTATATTATTTATGGAATTCATTAATTATTTATAACACATTAAAAATAGGTAGAGAATAAATATCAATATTATTTCCAATAAAATAAATATCAATGTTATTTCCAATATATATGGGATCTAAACTTTGATCATATATTTATGTTGATACATTGTGTTTTTCTAATAACATATCATATCCATGGTAAAATTAGATTTTGGTAATACAAACCACTAATGTTATTTTATATAATTTAAAGTTATTTTATATACTTGTATTATTTATGGAAATGATTATGACAATACATTAATATTATTATTATTTATAACGGAATTATATATACATTCGATCATACAACCCACTAATGCTATTATTTATGACAAAGTATTTTATTTATGATACTTTGTGATTCTTGACTATTTGTTTACTGACAACTTTGCTATATTAAAAAAAAATTGTGGAGGGTGGTTAAGCAAAGGTACGTTTAAAAGGGGCTGCCACGGCTCTCTAATCGCTTCCCAATATTCTAAACATATACTCACAACATCTCTATATATACACAGCACAAGGGATATACTCATAAATGGTTTACATATAGAGATCTCGTAAGCGTGGACCGTAAGAAAGGTGCAAATCCACCACCTCTGAAAACTCAAAAGATTCCGCTAGGTAATCTCATAATCAAAATAACAACTTGAGCTTCAGCAGGTACTTATTAACTGGGTCATGTCTTTTATCCACTGTCTTCATGCTCATGTAGAAACAGTCTTTCTGCACTTTTCCACCGCTATATTTAGCCGTTTTCTTTTCTGCATAATCCGTGCTTTTTGGTGGGGTTTAGTGTCATGTTTTTATAACCCATTTGCCCAATTAATTACATCTCAAGTGGGCGCTTCTTGTTCTTGTTGTATGGGTGTGCGACAGGAGAATCTGGGAGAAAGCGGCCATTTGGAGGGCTATAAGATAGATCTTCTGGATTATACTATCCAAGCTTATATACCAGGCAGACACAATGGTTGTGGGAGGGAATAAATCCGCCAAAGGTGCGAAGGGCCTACTTAAGGGGAAATCCAATGCTGTTGCTAGTGCTAAAACTGATAAGAAAAAGTCCATTTCTCGCTCCTCTCGTGCAGGCCTACAGGTACTTTTTTCCAGTATTGATACTGCATTTGAATAGTTCTGTGGCATGCTTATAGCTTTCTGGGTCTTTCTGTTAATGCACGTATGTATATATATAAAAACAACTATTTTTGTTTTTGTAAGTTTTCTGGGTCTTTCTGATAATGCATGTATGTATATATATATAAACAACTCTTTTTGTTTTTGTCAACGAACTATATGGTTCACTAACAGTTCCTTGTGAGGTCACTTGCACAAGGGTCATTTTTATTAAAAGCCAAACTATTTTATGACTTTGTGAAGACAGTTCAGGTAATGGTGACCCCACTTTTCATATACATCGGCTTTATTGCATGGTAAAATCATTTTTTTGATTTGGGTGTAAATATATAAGGCTTAAACATATAATATCCTGTTGAAATATAAGTATGCACACAGGAGATTTTTCTTGTGTTCTATGGAAGATTTGTATTTTAGCCTTAGTTCTCTGCATGGAACATTGCTGTACAGTTTATGCATGGAACGTTTTCTTGTCTGTTTTCTTTCTTGTCTAGTGTAATTTTACGTTTTTAAGTCAAGGGCTCATAATTCTATGCTTTACATTCTTTGATTTATTTTTAAAATGGTGATAAGAGGGGATCCATGTTCTCATCATGACTGAGAGAAGCCAGGGTTCATAATTGTGTGTTTTCGATATTTATTAGGCAGCCACTATGACTCAGAAGACAGGTCTTAAACATAATTCCATGCTTATGAAGCACCTACATTTTCAACACAAAATTTATATTATCTTATTATACGAATGTTTATATTATCTTATTATAAGAATGTTTGGAGAACATACTGTTCTATGTAATTGTTCTGGCAATTTGACAACATGCCCAAGTCAGTTGACATGGTTGGCTTCACATATTTCTTCTTATGAACTTGTTGCACTAGTTTATCTATGGAGGCAATCTTGCCTGGCATACTAACTGTTGTGCTTTGAGAAATTTGAAGGGGATCTTTATTTTACCGGTTGAAGCTTTGCTATCATCTGAGTGGCAAAGATATGCACTTGTATTTACAAGGTCATTGAATTTGTACATTCCTTACTGTGATTCCTCTAGGAGCAAAGCAAAGCTTGAATGAAGCAAGACAATTTGCTATCATCTGAGTGGCAAAGAGATGCACTTGTATTTACAAGGTCATTGAATTTGTGCATTCCTTAATCTGATTCCTCTTACAGGTTCTATCAGGAGCAAAGCAAAGCTTAAATGAAGCATGACAAATTTCAGGGCTTCTATGTACTACCCAGTGAAAGGGTGCATCAGTTATCAGCAGATTGTTTTTTCGTTAATATATGAGAGTGGGTTTGATTGAGTAACTAAATTGCAACAAAATTTTGCTTCCTAGTGCTTACTAGTTCAATTTCAATGGAGTCATTGTAGGATACAACCTATCGAGGAGATTGTCTGTAAGTGGAGAATTAGGCCATTAAACATCTTATCCATACCCATTTTTTATTCCATTTTAGGACTTGCAAACAAATTTACTTTTGTAAACAAGTGTCAGCTGGCGTTACGAAAGAAGACATCAGAACATAATTCTTAATGTTATCAATTTGGATAAAATTGTAATCCCATGAACAGTTAAACTGTATGTTCCATACCTAGGAAATTAAAACGTATATAAAAGAATACTGTAAAAAAGCTAATCTTATGGACAAGTGACAATACTCAAGGGAGTTTTGTAGAGAGGGGATTGACAAGACAATACTCAAGGGAGTTTTGTAGAGAGGGGATTGACAATTTGGACTAATGCTTTTTGTGATCTTAGATAAAAGGATTATCAAGAGTGTTGTACTTTTCAATCTTCTTCAAGTTCAATCAAAAGCATTAGGTAGCAGACTAACTGCCTGCCATTAATTTCCTGTATCGTCTCAGAAGTTTCGTCTTTTTAGTAAGCTTGAGGTCAATGGACAGTATCTGTACTGTTCGATTCGTCAATGAACTTGCTCTCATTTATTGTCTAAGCAAAGTATTTGCAGCTCTGTTGAATTTATTTGACACTACAATGATTTTACTGTTATTTTCTGAAACCTAAATAGCAGCTGTGTTGATTTGTATTTGACACTGTATTGACTTCACTGTTATTTTGTGAATCCTTAAATGTGGAGCTTGCTTTGCTTTATTTATGTAATCAAGTCCTGTACAGGGTCATTATAAGTATTCCTTCCATTTCTTTAGCGAATAAACATTTCTACTTACATGGCCTATATGATCTCTTCCATTCCCTTTCCCTATCCCCATCCTCCAAATAAAATACTGTCTTTCTCTAGGTAGTAAATAGTTTTTACAAGGTAATAGGGGCTGACATACATTCTTTGATGTGTTCAGAAGAGTTGAATGCATCCCAACCTTGTATACTTTCGAGTTCCCACTCTCCCCTCTTCCAGTAGAGTGTCTGATAAATTGCTAGTCATTATTCTCCTGCACTAAATTTGTAACTTTTTTCCCATAAGTTTTTGTGGCCTCCATCCCAGATTTCACACGCTAAATATTTATGCTATCTTGGCAAAACATCTTTACCTTCCTGGAAACCTTTGATACAGATCGAAGTCAACAAAAACTGGAATTGGACATTACAGCCCTCAGTCACTCTGTGGGACAGGGTTTTCAGGTTGTTTGACTTGCATTTGAATTTATTTGTTTTCTGCAAATTTGCGTGTCAAAATCTTGATTCAACTGTAATAATTCTAGGCATCTGCTTTCCTGGAAGAAACATCTTCAATAAAGCTTTGTAATAATTCAAATACTCATGTGACAAGAACTCCATAAGGTTCCTGTAATATATTGAACTGTGAGGGACTGAGTTTTCAGTTGTTTGACTTGCATTTGTATCTTTTTAGTTTTCGTGTCAAAATCTTGACTCAGCTTAGCTAACTCTAGCATCTTTTTTCCTCGAAGAAACATCTTTATTGAAGCTTTGTAACAATTAAAATACTCCTGTGAGCAAGAACTCCATAAGATCCCTGTGATATGTGGACTGAGCTGTTTGTTCTTATTGCAGTTTCCTGTGGGGCGGATCCACCGTCAGTTGAAGTCTCGAGTATCTGCAAATGGAAGGGTGGGAGCAACTGCAGCTGTATATTCTGCGGCCATTCTGGAGTATCTCACTGCAGAGGTTTTAGAACTGGCAGGAAATGCCAGTAAAGATCACAAGGTTAAACGTATCACCCCAAGGCATTTGCAGCTCGCTATTAGAGGAGATGAAGAACTTGATACTCTGATCAAAGGTACCATAGCAGGCGGAGGTGTCATCCCTCACATTCACAAGTCACTTATTAGCAAATCCACAAAGAAAGATTAGTTTCTTTGTTTGTTGATTGTGTCAAGCGTTTTATTAGTGGATGTAGGATGAAATGTTTAGATCAACGGACTGGACTGTTGGGATTAGTACATATGGATTTAGTCCGTGCACTATATTCTTCACTTGTTTTGTGGTATATGTGTTTATTTTGAATCTACTGTTACTGGTGATATTTAATACAAACAGATCAATCTCTTTCTGTGCCTTGTATATTTTAAAAGCATGATGGAAGTCGATAGATAGCTCTCATAAGTACAGGCTGTAAATTGACGATAAAAATCTCATAAGTACAGGCTGCAACGCCTGGATTCGTAAATGGTTAAAACTATAAAGTTGTCATGAGTGATTATAAAAGAATTTACAAAAAAAGGAAAACAATGGATGAAAAAGAATACCAAACTTCTTATACCAAGCACAGCGGGGAAATTGTTCGTCCTTGAGATATACGCTCAAGGACAACATATCCTCAGGTCCATTCGTAAACCCCCGTCTGATCATACATACCACAAAATGGCGAATTGTTCGAGGAATCTCATCGGGTAATCCCTGATTCATCAGACGGGGGAAAATCATGTCCGTATCACTGAATCCTGTAGGGATGCCAGTGCAATACTAAGATGAAAATTTTGTAGATTTACGCCTATGGTATTCAGCTTTTGCTGTCAGAAAGTTCATTCTATGTATATAGCTTCAAATTTCAGAATTTTCCGTGACTTAAAAACCGATAGCTTCAAATTTCAGAATTTTCCGTGACTTAAAGACCGTGGTCAGCTCACTTGACAGCTCTGGTAAAAATTAAATATTCAGACCTCGTTCGTATTAGAATTTGGACGTCGTCGTTCAAACGGGCGAGTCTGCCAAAATGTTAGAAGAGTCGACTGGGAGGCCTCATTGGAAGAGGAAATTCAGAGAAATTTTAAGCGCTCAAACTCCAAAGTTTTCCAGCACGGACAGGCTCAGCGCGTCAAATACCAAGAACCGGTATGAGAATTTTTAAGTTCTCTGAATTGTTCAATTAGAACAACCGAAACTAGCGGACTTTTTGGCCAGAAAAGTTTCTAATTATGAATTTAGACATAAGACAAGTTTTTTTTCCGAGAAAAGTTTCTAATTAAGAATTTAGACATAAGAGAAGGTTTTAAAATAGAATTTAAACATTTAAGAGTAGAGGCTTGCGAGGTTAGAAGTCAACATTGAACCGTTGGAGCTTTGAGCCCAGATTGGAAAATGGATTTTAAGAGCTGGATATTTCAAATCGAATCGATAGAGTTTGACCAAAGTTAGTAACATGTACTCTAAATGTACTATTAATTTTCTTTATTGTTTTTTCTAATTTTAATTTTCTCCTCTATCCTCTGTTTTGTTATGACTTTCTTTATCAAATCTTCAGATCTGTTTTGTTGTGACTTTCTTTATCAAATCTTTAGATTTTGGAAGTATTTTTTTCCCATTATCTTCTCAATTAATTATTAAAATCTTAGTTATTGAAAAGAGAGTATTATATCTTTATATAGGTTTTTTTTATATAATAGAAGAAATATATAAATATATTAAGTTAAAGAAATAAAATCATAAAAGAATTAAATTATTTCATTTTTATATATATCAATCTAGATTCATTAATTATGGATCTATTAAGTTATAAGAATGATTAAATTTCTCCAATGTAAACTTTTAACAATTTTTCAAGTTTTACAATTTGAAAAAAGTTTTGAGAAGGATTAAATTTCTCCAAATACAAACTTTTAACATTTTCTTAAGTTTCACAAGTTTGTACCTTGAAAAATTTGTTCCATCCGGTTATATATAAATATATATATATAATATTATTATCTCTTATTTTTTAATTTTTAATATTATTTAATGTTTTATTATATTTTAAAGCTTTATGTTTCATGAACATTTCTTTCCCAAATTTTTTTAAAAAATTACAAATTTTAATTTTAATCTAAATTAAAATCTAAATTTTTCCTAAAACCAACTTCTATACACTAAATATATCCTAAATATATTTTTAAAATAAAATTAAAATTTGTAACTACTTTATACAAATATTTTTGAGACAGGCAATTAAATCCCAAACACACTTTTCTACAAATATTTTTGGGAGACAAAACTAAATCCCAACCACAAACTTTTCCAAAACCAAATTCCATGAAATTGAGTCCTGAATTATTGGAAGGTTCTAGAAGGTAGGTTTTCTACAAACTACTTCAAAATTCAATTTAATTAAAGAACTAAAAACAAATATAATATAATCAAATGATAATGATTCAATGGAAAACTTATTTAAAATACTAAATACTTACGAGAAACACTTTTGTCATAAGTGTTCACGAAACTTATGACAAAAGTTAGCGTTTCTTTGTTTTGTTTGGGAAGACTAGTTCTGGTGATTTGGTTGGAGGCGAGCGGGAAAGATTTAGTGCGTAGGAGTGGGAGGAATCAGAGTTAAAATCGGAATCAGAATTATCAACTAGGGCTTTTTGTTAGAAGGCAGGTTTTGTTTGTATAGTGAAGATACAAAGATAGAGTGGTTTAAACCAAAAAAAAATGGAAAGGCTCGAGTTTATAACTTTGCATTTAACAAGTAAAATTTATAATTTGGAGTTTTATTAATTGTGTAATAATGTTTTTTTAATGATGATGATGATGATTAATGTCTATTAAGACGTTAAGAATTGTAATTTAATTTTAAATTTTATCATTTTTTAATTTAAAAAATTCTTTAATTCAAAAATCATTGATTTGTAGAAATGTTGTGTAAGTAGTGTTGGGTTTTTATATTTTTATGTGTTTTTATTAAACCAAACTATAAGTAGCTTTAGTTTATAATAAAAATAGAAATAATAATTATTTTTATGATTAAATAGTAGAAAAAATATAATTTAAATTTTCAACCATAAAAGTGTGTTTCATTGAATTGGTAGTTTTTTTTTAATTATAGAGAATATATTCTCCACCCATAATACATTAATATAGAAGTCAATTTACTTTTTTTTTATGGTAAGAAGTTTTTTGACAATTCATAACCATATTCACAATCTTGCACATTTATTCTTCTCTAAACCCAAAAGAAATGTTTTATCCACTTAATATTATATTGAGATAATAACATTGGAGTATATTGTATCTATATAACTATTAAAATACGTACAACACTACTATTACAATTTTTGTATTTACTTGATCACATAGTGTGCATTTTCAATTACTATCACAGCTTTTTTATTTAGTTGATCACACAGTATGCATTTTCAACTACTATCACAACCTTTTTATTTAGTTTATCACATATTGCACATTTTCTATAGAGAAACTCAATTGTTGCATAGATCTCTTGTCTACTTAACCATTAGAAGATCTATACAACACTATTATGACAATTTTTTCACAGTTTTTTTATTTGGTTGATCATATAATGAACTTTTCTATTTGGTTGAGAACATATTATAGGCTTTCAATAAAGAAACTTCTATCAATAAATTCCTACCACCAAGACAAAGTATAACACATGAGATATTATTATGTCTATAATCTTCTCATTTGGAAACTTGTTTCATATTTTCTTCCCTCCCATATAATATTTTATCAACTTGGGAGTAATTAGAAATGTCAATTGAGGCGTGTTTCATTTCCCCTCTATCTGAATATTCTAGTTATAGATGTGAAGTTTGAAGGTTTAGTTATATGATTATAGTTTTTTTATTAATAATAAAGCATTATAATAATAAAAGTAAAAGCATGTTTTATATGTTATAAACATAGTATGACGGAACCGCTACGGGTTTTCAGGAAACTAGGTTTATACGTTCCGCGTGTAAGGAAGCGTGGGAGTGGGAACAAAACGTTCCAAACTGTGATGACGCGGTTCCGGGGATCTTGCTAACGGTCATTTTGAAAAAAGGGAAGTTGAGAGACGAGTTTCCGGAAGTAGGAACTTATGCGAAGTCCCTCATTGTCTGGGAGAGCTTCTACTGGCTCTTCTTCAAACATAGAGCATTATCATTATCGTAGATATGGAGAGCTCAAAGATGAAAGGAAATATGTTTGTTTTTTAATTTTGAATTATGTATTATTTTTGGATATTTTAATATTGATAAATATTTTATAAATATGATATAGATGATTGATTTACGTTTCCTAAATTAAAATATTGTTTCGTTAATAATTTAAAATGGTAAACTTTTATATTTAAGATTTAGGATTTTTAATTATTTTATTTTCATTTTAAAGAGTTTTTAGCATATTATATATAAGTTTTTAATTTAAGAAGCTTCCAGCCGTCAGAGTACTCGTATCCATGTGAACGTCCCTTGTTCTAAACTCGTGCAATATAGGTCATAAACTAATTAAAGGTAAGAGAAGGATATACTTTATCTTTTATTATTTTTATTAATAATTAATAAATTATAACTAACAAACAATCATATTTTATATCTTATAAGACAAAGGATGTTATCCTTTTGTCAAGACTACATAATTTAATAAGTGCTAGGTAGTTTTTGTTGGGTTGAATTGGGAATAAATGCACATGGATGGAGAAAAAGTAGTGGTATCCATGCATTGAATAACACATGGCCTCTAGAGTCTCATTTATTTTTTGAAACTATATAATCCATCTTGCTATGTTCTAAATTTCCAGTAGTGTGACTTGCTATGTTCGAAATTTTCATTCCTATCTTGTATGTTTTATCTCTTCAATGTTTTATCTTTTCACAAAAAGAGTTATATGCATAGCATGAGAAAAAAAATAATTCAAATTAAATACACATTATTTCTTGACATTCAACATAGTTGAAGATAAAAAATTATGAGCACGTAAATATAAAAGGAGATAAAAAATAATTTTATTTGAAATATATCAAAAAATAATATTATTCCTAGAAATTTAAATGTGTTTGTCATATAGACTAGGATTGGGACTCCCGCGAACCATAAGAGAAATATGTACAAAGAAGAAGTGGGCGATGATAGAGTGTAATACCTGAAAATAAGAAATTGGAAGGTATCAGTCTTTGGCTAGAAATTTCTATTTAAAAAGGTGGAATAACTGGATTGATAAACAAAGCAGGATGTGATCAGTATAGACTTACAGTGATGGTACATATCACCCCTTTTTCTATTTGTTTGTTGATTCATTTTTAATGATGTCGACAACTATTGGAATCGTGTCAACTGTCTGTTTCCTTTCGTCGGTGACCTGCTTTAATTCTTTTTCGACCCATTCTTCAATGTATCTTCTCAAGGGGGCGACGTTGATCTCATTCCATATTTTTATGTTGAAAAGTTTATTTTCTAATTCCCTTAGATCGATATAAAGATTATGCAGAGCCTGTGTTAGAAAAACAGGACCGTGGAGCAATAAAATAAAACAAATGAGGAAACAAAACACAGAAGATACACAATACAAGAGAGACATAGATTTACGTGGTTCACCCAGTGTGGGCTACGTCCACCAGAGAAATTGCCAGGTCCTTCCTTTATTATTATCCAACAAATGAAGGGATACAACCTACAACAAAACCCGCTGTAACTTCCTCTTCTTTCTCTCACAGTCTCCTCTCTCAGAATACAATATTCGCCATCAACCATAGCCGCAATACATTTCCCTCATAAAAGAGGGTTGCCTTCTAGGGCAAAAATCCCTAACATAATCTCTACCATTAAATCTACAACCTTATAATGAACGGTCCAGATTTACAATGAAATTACAATATACAATTACAAGGCAATTTTTCCTTCGGGGGATTCACCCCTGAACCCCCATCGGGGGACGCTGCCCCCGAAATCCCGTTGGGGGTCCGCTTGCCCCTAGACCCCCCAGCCGGGGGGATAGCCCCCCCGGACCCTGCAGAGGGGGTGCCCCCCCTCTGCACTCCCCCGCGTGGAAGAGTGTATATACTTCTGGGGTGTAAATACTTCATGGGGTATAAACACGGCTGAAAGTAAAAAACCTCTAAATCAGGAAGATAATCAGGCTCCACAACCAACAATATCCCACTTGGAGACTGATCTCAACAACTCCACCGCTGTTGTATATGTTGGACTCTGAACCTTCTTGGACCTGGCAAATTTCTCATTTTCATCTTCATTCTTGAAGACCAACTAAAACTGAGCAAGAACTCAGTTTCTCCCTGGTTACTCCCTTTGTTAACATGTCTGCAGGATTCTGGATAGTGTGTATCTTTTCCAACTTCAAATGTCCATCTTCCAAGACAGATCGTATGAAGTGGTACCTCAACTGTATATGCTTAGTCTTCGAATGGAAGGCTGAGTTTTTTGCAACGTGAATGGCACTCTGACTGTCACAATACAACCTATTGTTCTCCTGCTTCTTTCCCAATTCCTCCATAAACCTCTGTAACCAAATCATCTTTTTACTAGCCTCTGTAGCAGCAACATACTCTGCCTCTATTGTTGAAAGTGCAACAACCTTTTGCAGTTTTGAAATCCAACTTACTGTTGTTCCACCTATAGTAAAAACATACCCTGTGGTGCTCCTCCTGCTGTCTTTATCACCTGCCATATATAAATCAACATATCCCTGTAGAAAAGTGTCTGAACCTCCAAAACATAATGCATGAGTAGTAGTACCTCTCAAATACCTGAGAATCCACTTTATTTCCTCCCAATGTTCTTTACCTAAATTGTTGATATACCTGCTTACAACTCCCACTGCATGTGCAATATCTGGTCTTGTGCAAACCATTGCATACATCAAGCTTCCAACTACTCATGAATAAGGGACCCTGGACATGTATTCTATCTCCTCTCATGTCTTGGGACACATTTCCTTAGTTAATTTTAAATGGCTGGCCAAAGGTGTACTAACTAGTTTTGCATTCTGCATTCTAAACCTCTCCAACACCTTCTCTATGTACTCACCCTGAGATAATGTCAATTTGCGATTTTTTCTGT
>ML776950.1:848097-869530 GCA_009831015.1 Picea engelmannii | reverse complement strand
AGCTAAAGATATAGAAGAGTCAGTATTACCAGTACATAAATACAATGTATCTACCTTCTCTCCTTTTGCTATCACCAATGATCCTTTGATGACCTTCCACGTCTTATCTGTAAATATGGATATACAACCTTCACTTGCCAACTACCCTGTTGAAATTAATTTTTTCCTTAAATCTAGAACATGTCTTACCTCTTTCAACAACCATTGGTTTCCATTTCGTTGCTTTATTTTTACCTTTCCCATTCCAACAATTTTGCATGGTGCATAATCATCCAAATGAACCTGTCCAAAATCACCTTGAACATAATCTAAAAAATGTTTCCTATGGGGTGTGGTATGAAATGAAGCCCCTGAATCTACTACCCAAGACTCAGAAATATTATCTACAGAAAGAATCAAAGCATCTTGTAACACATCACCTGTTACATTTGCTTCCTGATTTCTCTCCTTCTGTCCATCTCTTTGTTTCTTTGGAGCTCTACAGTCTTTCTTCAAATGTCCTTTCTTCCCACAATTCCAACACTCTATCTTTCCAAGTCTGGATTTGGATCTTCCCTTCCTAGAATTTCTACAGTTTCCTGAGCCATTTCCTCTATCCTTTTGTCTTCCCCTGTTCTCCATGTTCAACGCATTACCTGATGTCTCACCTGTGCTTTTCCATCGCATTTCCTCACTAAGGATAACACCAACAACATCATCAAATTTTAAAGTATTTGAACCAGAGACAGAGTTACTTATAGCCATGACGAAGCTGTTCCAGCTTTCTGGCAATGAACACAAGATTAGAAGAGCCCTGACCTCATCATCAAAGTCCACTTTTACAGAACTTAGTTGATTAGTAACTGTATTAAATTCATTTAAATGATCTGCAACAGACCCACCTTCTGACATCTTCATATTAAATAATCTCTTCATTAGAAATACCTTATTGGATGCCGAAGGTTTTTCATACAATTTGGCCAATGCATCCATCAAACCCTTCGTTGTCTTTTCTTTGGAAATATTGAAAGCCACCGACATTACCAGGCTCAACCGTATCGTTCCTAGAGCCTTTCTGTCAAGAATATCCCATTCTTCGTCCTTCATGGCCGTCGTCTTCTTTGCTACTCCACCCAATGGTAGGAATAGATTCTTCTAATATAAATAATCTTCCATCTGCATCTTCCATAACTGGTAGTTTTGGCCGTTAAATTTCTCGACCCTAAACTTTCCATCTTCCGACATTGCTCCCACTCAAACCAAGAACCCTCTTTTCCTGCGAGTTACCTTTCGCTCTGATACTAGTTGTTAGAAAAATAGGACCATGGAGAAATAAAATAAAACAAATGAGGAAACAAAACACAGAAGATACACAATACAAGAGAGACACAGATTTACGTGGTTCACCCAGTGTAGTCTACGTCCACCAGAGAAATTGCCAGGTCCTTTCTTTATTATTATCCATTAAATGAAGGGATACAACCTACAACAAAACCCACTGTAACTTCCTCTTCTTTCTCTCACAGTATCCTCTCTCATAATAAAATATTCGCCATCAACCATAGCCGCAATACATTTCCCTCATAAAAGAGGGTTGTCTTCTAGGGAAAAAATCCCTAACATAATCTCTACCGTTAGATCTACGACCTTATAATGAACTGTCCAGATTTATAATGAAATTACAATATACATTTACAAGGCAATTTTTCCTTCGGGAGCTTCGCCCCTGAACCCCCATCAAGGAACGCTGCCCTCGAGCTCCTGCTTGCCCCCAGACCCCCCAGCCAGGGGGATAGCCGCCACGGACCCCGTAGAGGGGGTACCCCCTCTGCACTCCCTTGCGTGGAAGAGTGTACATACTTCTGGGGTGTAAATACTTCATGGGGTATAAACACGGTTGAGAGTAAAAGACCTCTGAATCAGGAAGATAATCAGGCTCCACAACTAACAGCTTGATCAATGTCTTATTCTGTACCGAATAGTCGACTAGCCAGTTGTCCACGTCATCTTCACCATATTCAAGGATGCTATAAATTTTTTCTAAAGACAATGCCTTAAAAATATCAACTTGCTTATCGAAGGCTTGCTTAGTTAAGGGCAAGGAGTCGACGATTAATTTAGGGTCTTGGATTTCGTTGGTCCTTCTGGCTAAGTCTATTTCAGTCATCTTTGCGAATAATTTTTCTTTCTTTGATATGTCTTTCTCACATGATTGGACAATGAGTTGCATGTTCTTCACTTTTTCTTTCCAGCATACATTTAATTGAGTGATCCGGTTTTTGGATGGGAGATCTTGTTGTCTTCTTCTCAATTATGTCATTTTGTTGACATGGGTGCCAAAAGGGATGACCATGTCTAGATAGAAACGTTCTTCATTTTTTAAATCCACTTGCAAATGTTCGAGCAAAGTATGTTCCCTCGTTTCAAGGGAAGCCATATTTTGTGATGTTTCTGAGGCCTCAGTAATCAGTTCCATTATTTTCTTGATATTATTCTCCACGTATCCTCTACATGATGCAAGGAGGATGGAGGGTCCTTTTAACTTTCCTGCAGGGGTGGTAGGCATGGCTATTTCTAAAGGACTGGCAAGATATTACATAGGAATAAAAGCTTCCTCCAATTCCTTGACTCGGTCCTTCAGTCTGGCATTTTTGGCCTCAATGCCTCCAATGGAATCATCAAGAGATTCTCTGGTTTCTCTGTGAAGTTGAGAGATTTGGGATGGCCGCATGTTCGCAAGGTTAACCTCTGAACGGGATTTTCATTACCTATTTTTTACATCTCTCTTTTCAATAATTAATTTTTTAGACTCGATGTAAAAAACAACACTCTGGAATACGAAGGATTCATCTTCGTAAAAAAATTTGGTATCATCTATGTCCATTGGGAGACTATACTGGATCGCGTCTCCCGGCTGATCGAGGTTGTGGAATACGCTATCCAGATCAGTCTCAAGATCCATGTTCTCACTCTCAATTTCCTGCTCTTCCGCCTGCCCTACAATTTTTTTCTCTTCTTCTGCAAATGAAGCTTGTGAGAACTATCAATTTTATGGTGAGGAGGGTTGTTATCTCCTCCTCCCTTTGAAGAATTATGGGTTTCTTTCTTACTGTGGTGGGCCGTTGGAGCGATGCTCCAAGATGTCATACTTTTGGGAGTGTTATTCGACGATTGAACACTCTTCTCATCGGGTCCTTTTCCCCATTTCATGTACAATTCAATGGTGCTTTGTAATGTGTCTAGGTCGTCTGAATCAGAAGCAAGAGTTTTTTCGCCAGTGTCTCTGTTTTTTCTTAGGTGTTTCTGGAAAAAAAATTATCAAGGCCAGTTGTACGTAAATGTTATAATTTTCTTTTATTAGGGTTGAACCCTCTTAGCCTTTCATCATATCTTAGGTTCAAGTTGTTGAAATGGGATGTGAATTCGTCAATTCTGTTGACATTCCTCAACACAAAGTCCCTGACTTTGCAAGGCAAAGGAATGAACCATTTTTTTCTCTTCTCGTGGAATAGATGCAACAAGTAGTTATATTGCCTTGCTATTTCTCTAACAACATTCTATCTATAATGTGACATGGAAGGAAAGAAGTTTTTTCCTTGGAGCCAAAAAATCCTTATCATACTGTAATTATCCATTTGTTCAAGTGTCCCCTTCCTGTCCAAAAAATTGGTTTCCTGGTCACATATAGAGGGAGCAAGAGGTCCAACCCATTATTATGCTTTCTTAGGAATTGCTTGGAGTCTTCTCCTCTAAACGTCAATGTTGGCTCTGACAATCTTAACATTTGGCGGAAGACCTGAGGTGACAAAGAAACAAAAGAGTGGTCCCGCAGTGGAATAATTCTTTGGCCTCAAAATATATTTATCGGTGCACCAAGAGACCGACTCCTTACAGTAAAAAAATTCAGGGACACAGCCTGCATAAGCAATCCCAGAGGTCCAAATTATTTAATTCTAGGTGGAAGGGGATGAGTAGTAAGAATATGCCCTAGACCACTGGAAGTTCTAGTCCTCTCTCCCGAACATGTTCACTGTATCTGCATAGAACTGTTGTCGAGATGGTGCCATAAGTTTATGAGAGTGTCTGTTTACTCCATACGATGGTTGAAATGAACAGTTGGAGGGGATAATATCACCCTCCATAAATGTTCATTCAATGCATGTGAATGGAAAATCTCCTCGATCCTTTCACTCATTAATGACAATCTCTATGGGTGATGCATGATGAGATGTTAGCAGTAAAGTTTACTTATTTCATACTTAGAAGTGCGAAGGTGGCGGGTACACTGAAGAGAAATTAAGGATTGGAGGTTTCGCGAATGCGCCAACCCGACGATGTGCGGACAACGTTCCATGATGTTTAAAATTAACACTCGAAAGGGATAACATAACTCTCCACAAATCTTGGTTTAATGCATATTAATGATACGTCTCCTCGAGCCTTTCGTTCATCAATGACAATCTATACGGTTATTGCATGATGATTTGTTAGCATTAAAGCTTACTAATTGCATATTTAGAAATAAGGCCTTATATATATGTGTCTGTGTGTGTGTGTATGTGTGTGTTTATAAACAATTTTTTATAATAAACAAGTGCGAAGGGGACAAAGACGGGGAAGAGAAAATAAGGAATGGCCAAGTATAAAAATTCATCAGACGGGCTTCAAAATAGGGTTACAGGGGATACGCAGAAGAGGTGAGTGTCTGATGGTCAAATTGTATGTCTCAGAATTTTTTTACTGCAAAACGTGTAAAATAGAAGAGGGTATGATGGAACTATTCAGTGGTCGGTTTGTATATTTGCGGAATTCTGGGAAAGTGGCTAAGTATGGAATATGGAAATGGTCAGTCGGACACGTTTTCAGAATTAAGGATTGAATATTTCATGAATGTGCCAACTTGATGACACACAAACGACATTCCATGATGTTTGAAATTAACACTTGGAAGGAATAATATAACCCTCCAAATATCTTGGTTTAATGTGTATTAATGGAAGATCTCCTCAAATATTGGTTTAGCAATAAAGCTTGCTAATTTAATACTTAGAAATAAGACCTTATATATATATATATATATATATTAAGAGTATGAAAAGTGGTTAGACAGGCTTGAAAGTAGGGTTGCAAGGGATACAAAGGAGAGGTGAGCATCCGACGCTCAAATTATATGTATATATATGTTTTTATAAACAAATTTTTTATTATAAACAAGTGCGAAGGTGACGAGGATGCAAAAGAGAAAGAAAGGAATAGTCAAGTATGAAAAGCGGTCGGACGAGTTTCAAAATAGGGTTACAGGGGATTCTCAGGAGAGGTGAGGGCCCGATGGTCAAATTGTATGTCTCGAAAATTTTGACTGTAAAATGCGTAAAAGAGAAAAGTGCATGATGGGCAGTCCAACGATCGGTTTGTATATTTGCGGAATTTTGGGTGCTGTTTGCAGGTCGTAGAACAATGGAAGGGAAATCTTGAGCCCTCCTGTTTGGGAACCCCCAATCGAAAAAGTGGCTTAGCATGGAATAGGGAAATGGTCGGTCAGACTTGTTTTCGATAATATATTGAAATTTGTAATAGATATCCCATTACCTGGAAAGATCTTTTCTCCATGTATATCGCAGAATTTTGGTTGTTGTTTGCAGGTCGCGGAACAATGCAAGGGAAATATTGAACCCACTTGTTTGGGAACCTGCAAGCGAAAAAGTCGGTAAGTACGGAATAGGGAAATGGTCGGTGGAATTCATTTTTGCTAATATAATGATATTTGTAATAGATATCCCATTACCCTGCAATATACTTTCTACATGTTTCTGGACAAGTTGTGTAGGGACAGTTATTATGACGGTCTCCTAGAGGCATGGTGAGATGTTAGCATTAAACCTCAGTTATTTCATACTTGGAAAGAAGTGCGAAGGTGGTGGGCACAGGAAACAACAATTAGGAATTGGATATTTCGTGAACCCGCCAACCCGATGATCCATGAAAGAGATTCAAAGAAATGGCAAAATATGGAAAGAGGATGAACGAACTTCAAAATGGGTGGACAATAGTTCCACAGGAGATGTGAGGACCCGATGGTCAAATTGTAGGTCTCAAAACTTTAAAGTGAAAACTGTGTAACATGGAAGAGGGTATGAGTCTGGTTGTAAATTTGTATATTGTTGAAGTCAGGGCATTGTTTGCAGGTCACAGAACAATGAAATTACAATCTAGAGCCTGTCTACCTGGGAATCCACAATCAGAGAAGTGGTTGTGTATGGAGTGGGGAAGCGGTCGGTCAGAGTAACGATATAAAAGCATGAGTGCGAATGTGAACCAATGAGACCACCAACCCGCACAGCTAGACATTTTCGGAAAAACGACTAAGTAACGAGAAAGAGAAAGTAGAGGGGAAAGAGAAATGGAAATTTGGTTAAGTATATAAGACAGAAAAGAAGGGATAATATATTCAAATATGTAATAGATATCCCATTTCCTATCAGGATATTTTCTTCATGTTTTTGGAGAAGTTGTATACTTATTGCATATACTTGGAAAGAAGTGTGAAGGTGGCAGGCACAAGAAACAACAACTAGGAATTGGAAATTGCCTGAACCCACCAACCCGATGATCTGCGAAAGAGATTCCAAGAAATGAACAAGTGTGGAAAGCGGTCAGACGGACATCAAAATAGGGTTACAAGGGTTCCCGAGGAGACATGAGGCCCCGATGGTCAAATTGTATGTATCATAACTTTTGAGTGCAAAATGTGTAACACGGACAAGGGGATGATGTGGGAGTCCAGAAGTCAATTTGTATATCATAGAAGTCGTGGTGTTGTTTGCAGGTCAAGGAACACTAGAAGTGCATTCCGCCTGTCCGTGAACCTACAAGAAAAAAATTCGGTAAATATGGAATAGGTAAATGGTCAATGGGACTCATTTCACTAATATATTGATATTTTTAATAGATATCACATTACCTGGCAGGATATTTTCTGCATGTTTCTGGACAAGTTGTGTAGGGACAGTTAGTATGACTGTCTCGTGGAGGCATGGTGAGTTGTTAGCATTAAAACTCAGTTATTGCATACCTTGAAAGAAGTGCAAGGGTGATGGGAATAAGAAACAATGATTAGGAATTGGAGGCGCAAAAGAGATTCCAAGAAATGGACAAGTATGGAAAGTGGATGCACCTGCTTCAAAATGGGGTGACAATAGTTCCCTAGGAGATGTGAGGACCGAAAGGTCAAATTGCAGGTCTCGGAACTTCTGAGTGCAAACTTTGTATCACGGAAGAGGGTATGATGTGGGAGTCTGGAAGTAAATTTGTATATCGTGGAGGTTTGGGTGTTATTTGCAGGTCACAAAACAATGGAAGTGCAATGTAGATCCCGCCTGCCTAGGAATCCTTGATCTGAAAAGTGTCTAGGTATGGAGTGGGAAGCGGTCGGTCAGAGTCTCGATATAAAAGAACAAGTGAAAATGTGAACTCGTGCATCCACCAACCTGCGCAATTAGAAATTTTCGGAAAAACGACTGATGGGTGTTATATATGTACTAAAAACACACTAAAAACCCTCAATTAAATTGTCAACCTAGGGTAAGTAAACTTAGAGTTGTAGAAAAATATATACCAAAGGTAGAAGGGTTGGTAGGAGTATAGTCTAACTAAGGAAGGCAACTATCTAAGGCTAATCTACTCAATTAAAGCTATCTAATGAGAAAACCCTACTAAGCAAAATGAAACTAGATAACCTAAGTACTTTTGGGCCAAGGGTCGATGTATAGTTCCTAAGAAAGCAAATGAAAACTCTGTGTAAAACAAGCTAGTTTAACAATAAGCAAAAACAAACTACTAAGCATAATAAGCAAATCACAAAAACAAACTTCTTTAACTTGCCAACGTACATTCAATGAGCAACTACCCTATGAAAGAAAATAAATAAGCAAGTAAGCAAAAAAACCTATCTAACATATTAAAGAAAATAGACAAGTAAGAAAAGACACCTAACTAACCTACTAAAGCAAAAGACAAGTAAGCAAAGGCAACTAACTACTGCAAGCGAAACTTCTCATTGAACAACTATCTAGCCTAAGAGGCAAGTGGACTAAATGCCTAATGCAAAATTGTTTCTCTTGCATGAAAGGAAATTTAAATGCTCAATGCAATCCATGAAAGGAAATCTAGTCTATTGAGAGAAAGAAATACTAACAACTAATTCTTGAGCAAACTGCTATCTAATCTATCAAAGCAAATTCTATCTATCCGACAACAACAAATAAGACTATTTCCTAAGCTCTAAAAGAAATAAACTATATCTATGAAAGCAGAAACTATCTTTAATCTATGAAACACTCAAATGTAATGTTGGTGGTTGTGTGAATGCCTTTGGTGGTGACGGATGCTATCTCGATGACACTTGACAACAAAGGGCAATTCCAACAGTATAAACTCAACACTAATCTCAATGGAAAAATGAAAGGTATGTATTAAACAATCTAAGGAGAATTTAACCATGACAAAGATAATGTTAAATACCCTGCATATTCATGTATGAACCATCAACAACATAATGAGGTTATTATTCCAATTCTACACTATGTAAGCAAACTAGATTTATTCATTAACTAAGAAATTCAATTGCAGTTTAATTCTAAGAAAGGAAATTGCATGAAATAAAACTATACTATCTCTATTTTAACCATTCAAACTATGATAAGAAAATGAATTAAAAACATAAATTAAACTATGATATTAAGAAGTAAATTGACAATTACATTAACCAATAACTAAGTAAATGAAATCTATGTAAAACTAAGATAAACAAACTATAAAAACTGGAAGTAAATCTACCCATCCATCAATCCTTGTCAGAAGAAAACCCAAATTAAAACTATGTTCTATTCTAATTAAAAATTTGTTCTAAACTTGACTATAAAATTATAAAAGAAAGCATCATTTAACATCTACGTTGCACACGGGGTTAGTATAAAGAGAGAGAGACTTTCTAATTGCACACAGGGTTAGTATAGAGACTTGAAAGCCTGTTCCTAATCTATAAAATCAACACATACTAACACATATCATCATCTAACTTGCAAAAAAGAAGTAAAACAGTGAGCTACAACACACTAATTAATTAAATAAAAACATGCATATACGTGAAATAAGATAAAACAATTTGAATAAAGAAATGTGTAAATAACATAAGAACAATCACCAGACTACTGGTGGGCCCCCCAACAAGTCATGGCTACCTCCTACAAGCACACCACGAACTTAACAAGGTGAATTCACCATGAAAGCTTGAAAACGCAGTTCTGGCACAATTCTGGCAATGTAAAATACCAAAACAGAGAAAAACAATTTTGTCTCTAATTTAATGGCTCTTCTACTTGGTTAACAATATTTTGATCATCCTAGTTGTATTTATAATGTTTACATGCCAAGTGGTCGACCACAGGAGGTTCAAACCACTTCTAAAATTGGTAAATTTCATTAATGGTGCCCTAACTGCCGAAACAGAGTGAGCCAATAATCGCCCACCATAACAACCCAAAATCAAGTTGTCAAGAGTTCAATAGCTGGAGGGGATAAGCACAAATAAAAACCATGTTTCTGATTTTCCCATCATTATCCGCCAATGCCATAACCGCCAACTCACCCTGCGTTTTTGTGCAATATTGAGTGCTGGAATGAGTGTTAGATTGTGTACCGGAACGAGTGCCGAATCAAGTGTTGTAATTGGAAACATGGTGCGTTTTTCCCTGTAACAACAAAAAAACAAGAATTAACTCTTGGAAATCATAGAACATGATGAATCAAACTTGATTTAATCATTAAACATGAATTACCCGTACCTTATGCCGATCATACCATTTTATCATCAAATTCTTCAAAAAGATCCTTCAAAAGATGTAAAACACATATATGCATATGGAAAAAGTGTATAATAATCATCATGAAAATGATCATATATCATGCCCAACATTACCCCCACACCTAAGATTTTGCAGGTCCCACTGCGAACAAAAAGAAATTGCCCTTTATGACTAAACTTGCGAAGGAGGGGGTGGATTAGCTTTAGAAGCTTCTCCCTCTTGCCCGGGGGATTTTGACTTAGGATTTCCGTGGTGTTTCAATTGCATCCCGAGACTATTATTGGTGGCAGTTAATATCATCAACCTAATGCTGTAGAGAATTCATCTTGGGTTGTAGGACAACATTATCATGGCGTAAATGGCAACTCAGTGTTTCATGGTCTCTAAGTTTGAACTGGAGGGTTTGAAGTTTTTTGAGGCTGTTGATAACATGTAAGGAAGACTTGAGATGTATATTATACCCTTTATCCTTTAAACCATTCAAAACAACAATTTTACCTCTGCAAAATTAGTTCCAAAAGTGACTTCCCATAAGTGCAACAATTCTGGCCTGGCGAACTTGTGAAAAATAGGTATCCAAGTGACACTTGTAACTACAAGACAATAATACCTGTGTAAAAAATGAGAGAGGGTTTTGTTTTTTAATATTTCCTTGACAACAACCTCTCTTGGTTTTCAAAAATTCACTTTCAGTTGTTAGGAAAACACGCCAAGAAAACATGACTAAAACAGGAAAAACATAGTGTTTTATTTCCTGAAAAACTAGGCCTATAAGATAATTGAATATATCCAAAACCATAACATATATTTATAAAATGAGAGAGGTTATTGTTTTTTAATATGTCCTTGATAAAACCATCTCTTTTGTTTCAAAAATTCATTCCCTGTTATTAGGAAAATACAAAAAACAAATATGATTATAACAGGAAAAAAACAGAGTGTTTTATTTTCTGAAAGCATAGGCCTCTAAGATGATAGAATATATCCCAAACCATAAAGTATATTCAAAAACTGAGAGAGGTTATTGTATTTTGATATGTTGTTAACAAAAACCTCCTCCAGGTTTCAAAATTACTTTCCCATTTGTTCATAATACCATCTTGAAGTTGGCTACTCAAAACTTGTAGAAGTGTAGTGTGCTCTTAGCAGAAACACACCGTGGTCTTTGATAGGAATTTTGGAGGTCTTCCTAGAGGAATATTGGGATGAAAGTGGTATGGGTGGAAACTTTATGATGTATTCTACACAATGGAACCATCAATAACTACAAATGCCTTCTCCAAACCTCTGAAAAACTGACTTCGAGTCAAGCTGGCCAAATGTGCAGAAACCCTCCTATAGTGACTGTATTTGGGGGATTTATCTCAAACAATAACACCTGTGCATAAAATGAAGGATTTTTTTGTTTATTTTTCTATTATTGACAAAAACCTCTTTCACTTTTGTCAAATTCATCTTCCTTAATTCAAAAACCAATTTTTAAGTAGAACTTTGAGAAAGACAATCATTTGAAAATTTATGACAAGGAAGGATGACATGACCATGATGATAATTTATGACCTTGGATGAGCGGAGGTTATAGTAATGACACCTAGACACACCAATGAAAATTTTACAATGAATATATGTCAAATTTAATTTGATAATTTTATTGTGAAAATATAACAATTTGACCTAATAACCCTTTCAATCACATGGAAGAGTAAATGTGATCATTGGTGACTGACATAACTGACAGATACTAACAAAAGGCTTGGTTTGTACTGGTAGGCATGGTGAACAAGAGAATTGTTATTTTCTATCATCAATATGTAACAATTCAAACAACTAATCCTCTTTTCGTAAACTTGGAATACAGATGACAATAAGTATTTAGTAGTTGTAATCGTTCTGTATTTGTCACAAAGAGTAGTTAAGTATAAGAAGTCTTCTATAGCATAAAAAAAAATGCACAGGAGCTTATAACACACACAATGATGTCAACAATATATAATTTAGCATACCAATACAAACAACTATTGATATAATATCCCAAGACTTTGTAAAAAAGACAGTATGACAAAATTTTGACAGAAATCCTACTTCCTCTTCTCATGGGTTTGATATACAAATGGGCAATTCTTATCATTTTTTTTCTCAGGAAACTCCCCGCAGATCGAAGATATGGCACGTCCTCGTGCCATGAATTAGCAATAGGTTTCTTGGTCTTTACTATTTTTAGAGGGGGGTTAGCAATAGGCTTCTTGGTCTTTTGGTCCAGTAAAGGAATATCTTGAGCATGAGGGTTTGGGTGGAGTAACAGTCCCTAGATAACGAGTCTTGTTTCTAGTCTTGATTATAAGATGAGGGTTTGCAAATTGGTAGATGAACTCATCCCACGTTTTCTCCTGTTTTTCCAATTCGGCTAAGACAAGTAGTTTGATAAGGACGTGGTGAAATAGGTTGTTACGGGGATTGGTTACATCCTTTCTCACTTGGGAAGACATATTCTCAAGACTCTTTAAGAAGTAAAATTGAAAGTTACAATGGTTTATTGAACTGAACGTGAGCTAATAATCGAAATTGACAGGCTTTAAAGACGAAATGCCTACCTTCACATGTAATTAATATGGTGATGACTATGAGAAGTTTGATTAGCTCCTCTTTTATCCACTCCTTGGAGTATCCCTTAGCTCCAAAGATGTTCTAAAATTCAGTTTTGAAAATCCTGTTATAGCTTGCTCTTGGAAACTAGTAATGTTTAAATCAGCAGTCTCCAACTCTTGGGATCTTTGTGGCCGAGGCAATTGTTTCCTCAGAGGCCACAAACATAGTGAATAGGAGTTGAGGTAGGCTAAGATTGTTCCATTGTTGTTGATTTTTCCACCATGCTCACTCAATCCACTTGCATATAACATGTAATGTCAAACCTACAATGAACAACTTGTAACAAAAATGTAATGTCAAACCTACAATGAAGAACCTGTAACAAAAATAAACCAACATAGTGGTCTTTTAAGGATATATACAACAATTTATAGCACACAAGAGTTTAACACTTCAAGATAAAATGATTGTTGATGTAATAACCTGTATCATGAAAATAATACAAAATTTTTACAAAGAATTACTTCTCTAGGAAATGATCATTTGTCAACTCATGAACCCCACCCCCACACCTAAGTATTATGACACCTCACAATAAAAAATATAGGAAACTAGTCAGTTCTCCCCATAGCCGAAGATTTATAGTATGTCAAGTGTAAAGATAAAATTTCACAGATTGGTCTGACGAGACAGTTAGAAGATGGCCCCACCTATAGGATAAGAGATCCTATATATAGATAAGAAGAGGTAGGAAAGAGAGTTTCAAGATAGTCTTAGAGTTATTTCCCAATGACAAGTTTATGGGATTCATTAACCATAGCTTAACCACACATACTTCATGTCAACTTTGTCTGCAAGTAATGTCATACATCATGACAAGTTTAAATTTATGATTTATTTTTGTCAGATTATCATCCTCGCTAGGTAGAATGCCCTGCTGCCAACAAGCCTGTTCAGTACTCCAATGGGTTTACTTAGTCATACCACAGGTCGATACCCGCTGCCAGTAGACCTGTTCAGTATCCCGATGGGTTAGCCTCTTAAACCCTCAAAGACTAGCCCTCCATATTTTAAGATTTTAGTATAAGACTTTTTAAGCAAGAACATGGGGGAACAACTCTGAAAACAATTTTTTTTTTTTTTTAAATTGGGATGGTATTTATGTTAGAGGAAAAACTTCTGTTATATTACTTAGTGCTTGTCCCGATGTAAGGGGTACTTAAGTGGATGTGGCCTATCTAAAGATATGATATAATCAAGCTATTTAGTGTGTAGTGGATGGTACCATTGAGAAAGAATAGAAAGGTATCTCTAGGCTCAACTTACTTTATTCCTTTGTAGTTATTGTGATGTTTCCATGACTAACTTCTAATTAGACCTCCTTGTTACTATTTGATAAAGACACTTGACCCACTTACTCATGTTTCTTGGAAAAACTGTACGAGAGACCTCTAGGCTTGATAGTTATGGTATCACTTCCTTATACAGTAGTGAAGAGTTTCAAGAGCAACTGATTTTTAAAATGCCTTAATAACAAGAAGATGAAAATCTTTGCAAAAACATGGTTAACTACAACAATTCATTATTCATTTGATGCTTAGAAGACAACAAGGTCCAAGTATAACAATGTTTCTAAGACAAATCCTTTTTTTATATTTCCTTGAAATTGTCTACTCCTGGTGAAATGAATACCTACAGAAGTCTCTAGAAAAAAACACACTCTAAAATAACAAAGACTAATGAGATCAATTCAATGGAACATGTATATCATAGTTATTTTATTAAAATAAAATGTAAAATGAGGTTGCATTAGAGTCTAACCTAAACTAACAACATGCAACTTTTATTTACTATCCTACCCTACCTAAAAAGAAAAGGAAAATCTCTATTCAAGTGTAAGAACTCTTCCAATGTAATCATGTGCGGAGAAAGATAAGAAACATACTCATATCCATGTATGAAAAAGTTACCGCAGTGATTACCTGGATATGAAGAACCAACCAACCTACTTGTTTGGGCCTCAGAAGGTGTTGAAGAAGAGAATAGTATTGTGGCCTGATGACCTCTTGAAACCAAATTTCAATGTAATCTTGATGTTCATCAATAGTAATTTCTATGCTCTCCTTCATCATGTTGTGTAGATCCTTTTCTTCTGAATGTTTGATTTATGAAGTACATAAAGGATCTGTTGAGATGGATGTTGAGAACTCCTCAATCTCAGGTCTTAATGATTGCGCTTTGCTAGGTGTAGTCCATAATTTCTCAGTTTCCTTCGCATTTTAGCGAGGAAAATCATTTTGTAGCTCATAGGACCTTGATTCTTCTAATGTTTCCAGAGAGGTAGATAAGTTCTTGACTATTGTCAAGATGTGTTCTTCCTGAAAAGAAGAGATCTCAGTTGTTGCTAGGATTTGAGAGAGTTCTTCCAAACAAATGGTCACCTTCGAATTCATCTTGTCATTTGATAAAACTTGATTAACACAAAGATGATGTCCACAAAGTTAGGATATCTTGATGGTGGTAAGAAAACAAAGGTTTTATTGTTTGGTTCTGCGGAAGGCTTGAGTGGTCTTGCCTCCTATCCCACTATTACTGATGCTTCAATTTCTTGTTCTATAGTGCTCCCTGTTTTAGTCTCTTTAGAGACTACTTTAGCTCTTTGGGTTGAGCTAACTCCCGTTTTTCGGTATCAGTCTATGGAGTTTATGAGTGGAACGTTCCTTCCAAAGAGATCGTAAGGAACCTTAGTTGAAAGGTATGAATTTGATTTAATGTATCTACCTTGTGGCTCTCTAGGCCTATTCATGAAAGAAAGTAAAAACAAAAGAGAAAAGATACCATCTGGTTTCTAGGTCTATTTCATGAAAGTAAAAAGAAAAAATATCATTGGGTTTGGGGGAACCTGCTATAGCAGATGCGCATGTTCTTACCTCTTGTCTTAAAGCTCCCCCACCACCAAGCTAATGCTAAGGTCTAAGGATGATCTATTTCCTAACTACTTCTTACCTTAACACAACTCCCTTACAACGGCGCCAAAAATGATGGGTGTTATATATGTACTAAAAACACACTAAAAAACCTCAATTAAATTGTCAACCTGGGGTAAGTAAACTTAGAGTTGTAGCAAAATATATGCCAAAGGTAGAAGGGTTGGTAGGAGTATAGTCTAACTAAGGAAGACATCTATCTAAGGCTAATCTACTCAAGCAAAGCTATCTAATGAGCAAACCCTACTAAGGAAAATGAAACTAGGTAACCCAAGTACTTTTGGGCCAAGGGTCAATGGATAGTTCCTAAGAAAGAAAATGAAAACTCCATGTAAAGCAAACTAGTTTAACAATAAGCAAAAGAAAACTACTAAGCATAATAAGCAAATGACAAAAGCAAACTTCCTTAACTTGCCAACCTACATTCAATGAGAAACTACCCTATGAAAGAAAATAAATAAGCAAGTAAGCAAAAGCACCTATCTAACCTATTAAAGAAAATAGACAAGTAAGCAAAGACACCTAACTAACCTACTAAAGAAAAAGACAAGTAAGCAAATGCAACTAACTACTACAAGAAAAACTTCTCATTGAACAACTATCTAGTCTAAGAGGCAAGTGGACTAAATGCCTAATGAAAAACTATTTCTCTTGCATGAAAGGAAATTTAAATGCTCAATGCAATGCATGAAAGGAAATCTAGTCTATTGGGAGAAAGAAAGACTAACAACTAATTCTTGAGAAAACTGCTATCTAATCTATCAAAACAAATTCTATCTATCCTACAGTAGCAAATAAGACTATTTCGTAACCTATGAAAGCAAGAAACTATATCTATGAAAGCAAGAAACTATATCTATGAAAGAAAGAAACTATCTTTAGTCTATGAAACACTCAAATGTAATGTTGGTGGTTGTGTGAATGCCTTTGGTGGTGACGAATGATATCTCAATGACACTTGACTACAAAGGACAATTCCAACGGTATAAACTCAACACTAATCTCAATGGAAAAATGAAAGGTATGGATTAAACAATCTAAGGAGAATTTAGCCATGACAAAGATAATGTTAAATACCCTGCATATTCATGTATGAACCATCAACAACATAACGAGGTTATTATTCCAATTCTACACTATGTAAGCAAACTAGATTCATTCATTAACTAATAAATTCAATTGCACTTTAATTCTAAGAAAAGAAATTGTGTGAAATAAAACTATACTATGTCTATTTTAACCATTCAAACTATGATAAGAAAATGAATTAAAAACAAAAATTAAACTATGATATTAAGAAGTAAATTGACAATTACATTAACCAATAACTAAGTAAATGAAATCTATGTAAAACTAAGATAAGCAAAATATAAAAACTGGAAGTAAATCTACCCATCCATCAATCCTTGTCAAAAGAAAACCCAAATTAAAACTATGTTCTGTTCTAATTAAAAATCTGTTCTAAACTTGACTGTAAAATTATAAAAGAAAGCATCATTTAACATCTATGTTGCACACAGGGTTAGTATAAAGAGAGAGAGACTTTCTAATTGCACACAGGGTTAGTATAGATACTTGCAAGCCTATTCCTAATATATAAAATCAACACATACTAACACATATCATCATCTAACCTACAAAAAAGAAGTAAAACAGTAAGCTACAACAAACTAATTAAGTAAATAAAAACATGCATATACAGGAAATAAGAAAGAGCAATTTGAATTAAGAAATGTATAAATAACATAAGAACAATCACCAAACTACTGGTGGGCCCCCCAACAAGTCGTGGCTACCTCCTACAAGCACACCACGAACTTAACAAGGAAAATTTACCATGAAAGCTTGAAAACGCAGTTTTGGCACAATTCTGGCAATGTAAAATACCAAAATAGAGAAAAACAAATTTGTCTCTAATCTAATGGCCCTTCTACTTGGTTAACAATCTTTTGATCATCCTAGTGGTATTTATAATGTTTACATGCCAAGTGGTCGACCACAGGAGGTTTGAACCACTTCTAAAATTGATAAATTTCATTAATGGTGCCCTAACTGCCGAAACAGAGTGAGCCAATGATCACCCACCATAACAACCCAAAATAGAGTTATCAAGAGTTCATTAGCTGGAGGGGATAAGCACGAACAAAACCCATGTTTCTGATTTTCCCATCACTGGCCGCCAATGCCTTAACCGCCAACTCACCCTGGCTTTTTACGCAATACTGAGTGCTGGAATGAGTGTCGGATCAGGTACCAGAACGAGTGTCGAAACTAGAAACATGGTGCATTTTTCCCTGTAACAACAGAAAAACATGAATTAACTCTTGGAAATCATAGAACATGATGAATTAAACTTGATTTAATCATTAAACATGAATTACACGTATCTTATGCCGATCATACCATTTTATCATCAAATTCTTCAAAAAGATCCTTCAAAAGATGAAAAACACATATATACATATGACAAAAGTGTATAATAACTGTCATGAAAATGATCATATCTCGGGCCTAACAACGACTGAGTAACCAGAAAGAGAAATTAGAGGGGAAAAAGAAATGATAATTTGGTTAAGTATAGAAGAGGGAAAATAAGGGCTAATATATTCAATTCTGTAATAGATATTCCATTTCCTGGAAAGATCTTTTATTTATGTTTATGGAGAAGTTGTATACTTGTTTCATATACTTGGAAAGCCCCATTGCAAAACCATTATTTTATAGTCCAATATTTTATCCACCTACTCGTTTTTAATTGTTATTTTACCATTAAAAAGGGTGTGAGAAAATGCTTTGTTGAAGATTAGTTTTTATTGCAACTTGTGGGAGTAATTGTGTTCTTGATACATTCTTGCATGACTTTGACATATTAACTTAAGTATTAAACTTCTTGCATGATGGTTTGTTAGCATTAAATATTAATAATTGCATGTCTAGAAACAACAACGACAATCTTGAATTTTAATATTGTAGTTGATTTCATAGTCCCATTTGACTACAACCACCATAGATCAGTTTTTATTTTTATTTTTTATTCGTGAACAAGAAATTTGGTGATTTCATTAATAAAGTAAAAAGTTCTCAAAAAGAGGCCAGGGGATGGACAAATAATAAAATGTTCCCTTTCGGAGTAAAGGAATCAAGGAAGCAGAAGGGAAAATAAGAAATCGTTTGCTTATCAAGGCTGAAATGAAAACCGAATTTCTAGGATGGGGCCCCGACTGCCTCGTCATGATTTGGTCTTGCTATGTTATATCTGCATTACGACTAGAATTGAATGTTGGTTTGAAATTGTCTGAAATTCATTTTTGTTTCCATAAAAGCATGATCGGATCGACACAATGCATTGTCATATAATTGTTAAATGCTCCATATTAGATCAAATTACTTGAGCCAATACAATATTCAAGAACTACGAGATTATTGAACCATGCTAATGAGAAGAGGTTTTAAATTCAACAAAGAAGCTGCAACCAAGATTCTAAGGCAAATTTTTTAATAGTAAATCCATCAAAAAAAATATTGGGCAGTGTATATCTATCCATAGAAATTGGATTGAGTTCTTTGCACCAAAACATTGAACATATTTGTCATAAACACAGGTACATGATCTACAACATGCATGATCCATCGAGATGCTCTTCAACATTCATACAACTCATTACAATGCCTTCTTTTAGGAAATTCTTGCAGTCTTCTCCTTGGAAGGTCAATGTTTGTTGCCGCAATCTCAATATCTTGTGGAAGACCTGAGGCAACAAAGAAATAGGAGAGTGGTTTCGTAGTGGAATAATTCCTTGTCTTGAAGCAGGTGAAAAATACTCCTTCTATTGACCCTGGTGACTTGGAGAAATTGTAAGGCACCACTCAATTGTACAAATAACAGGGAAAAGGCCTTGGCAAGAAGAGTTTCCAATCTGCGGCCGCCACTGGGAAGTGCACGACATCCCGCAACATCGCTCCAATGTTGCACCCCAGCAAGAAAGCAACCCAGAATTTTTCAAATGCAGGAGGACATAAGAACCCATCCTTGTGGTAAAATTGATAGTTCTCACAAGCTTCATGTGATAAATAAGACTAAAACCATTGCAGGGAAAGCGGAAGAGCCTGCAACTAAAAGTTAGGACACACCAAGAGACCACCTCCTCATAGTCGAAGACTTCAGGGACACAGGTTGCATGAGAAATTCCAGAGGCCCAAATTAGTCCATTATGGGTGGAAGGATATGAGTAGGAGGAATATGCCTTGCACCAATGGGAGTTCTGGTCCTCATCCACAAAGATGTTAATTGTATATCCAGAGAACAAGAGAGTGGTCCTGCAATTGAATAATTATTTGTCTTGAAATATATCTCTGGGAGCATCAAGAGACCATTTCATTATAGTGAAATACTTCTGCCCATAACGAACTAATTTGGACCTATGGATTTCCTACTCTTGAGCCGCAAAGAGACTACTGCGTTTAGTGTTGGTTTCTTTTCTGAAACCCCTTCTTTTGGTCTTTCTAGGGCCGCCATCATCGAGATGGGAAGTGCCCCCCATTATGGTTGATTTCAATTTGGGTGTAGGAGTGGGAACATCGTCTTCATTTCCATCATCCATTGATGTATCATCATTCATCAAATCATCTTCTCCCAGCTCAAAATTGACCGCATCAACCTCTGCGCCAACCATCAATGCAGGTGAGTAGGTTGTTTGAGTAGGCGGGGTTGCCTTCAAATTATTTGTCTTGAAATATATCTCTCGATGCACCAAGAGACTATCTCCTTTTTTTCTCTTGGGCGCCGGGAGATGAGTAGTAAGAATATGCCCTGGAGTATTGGAACCTTTGGTCATCATGCCCAAAGGTGTTTACTGTATCTGGACAGAACTACTGCCATGAGTTAACGAGAATTTATGTTTTCTCCAGATGATGTTTGAAATGAAAATTTGGAAGGGATAATATAACCCTCTGCAAATCATGGTTTAATGCGTATCAATGGAAGACCTCCTTGATTCTTTCGTCAATCAATGAAAATATCCATGGTTCGTGCGTAATGATTTGTTAGCATTAAATCTTACTAATTGCATATTTAGAAAAAAGTGCAAAGGTAGCGGTGACAACGAAGAGTGATTAAGGATTATATATTTCGTAAAGGTGCCAACCGTACGACATGAGAAATAGATTGCATGATGCTTGAAATGAATAATTGGAAAGGATAACACAACTCTCCGCAAATATTGGTTTAATTCGTATTAATGACAAAAGTTCTCCAGCCTTTCAGACATTAATGACAATCTTAACAGTTCCTGCACAATGAGCTATTAGCATTAAATCTTAATAATTGCATATCTAGAAAGAAGTGCGAAGGTGGTGGGGATGGAAAAGAGCGATTAAGCATTGCACATTTCGTCCACCCGCCAACCCACGAAAGAGATTCCAAGAAATGGCCAAGTATGGAAAGCAGTCAGGCGGGCTTCAAAATAGGGTCACAAGTTATACTCAGGAGACGTGAGGGGCCGATGGTCAAATTATATGTCTCTGAACTTTTGATTGTAGAATGTGTAACAAGGAACAAGGCACAATGATAGATTTCGGCAGTCAATTTGTATATCGCAGAACTTTGGGTGTTGTTTTTAGGTAGCATAACAATGGAAACGCAATGTTGAACAAGCGTAGTGTTAAGAACCAAATAGCTGAATACAAAATATCACAATAGATCCAAAGATATCTGAATACAATCATCACATAAGATATATGAAACCATATAGAAAACCACAACTTTATTATAGAAACCCTTGAGGTAGGGCAACACCATACAATGGATTCTATTATGGAAGGGATCCTCTCCCGTTCACTTGCCTCTTCGAGGGGGCATCCTCCTAATGAGCTTCATCTCCAAATACAATACTTCTTTTCATGTCTCATTACATTGCTTGAACCTCTTTATATAGTGCTACCATCACCTAAGAACATTCTAGAGGAGGAATCTTCTAGAAGTAGAACCTTCTAAGAAGTCCTCTTACATTTATTATATCT
>ML776950.1:834020-846319 GCA_009831015.1 Picea engelmannii | reverse complement strand
CCTCAATATCTTGACCTTCCGGACTCCGTTTTGGATGATTTTTTTTTTCAACTTGGGTGTTTTTCTGAGAGGAACTCAGATCTACAACCCTTTTCTGCAAATTTTGCACAAAAATATACTGAAAATGTCTGGAATGTCGCGGCCCTCTTTTTTCTTCTCCGAAAAAAAAATCTGCAAAAATAAAAAATATTTGCCCACAACTCCGGCCAAGGAAAGTGCTCTGATACCAATTGTTAAGAACCAAATAGCTGAATACAAAATATCACAATAGATCCAAAGATATCTGAATACAATCATCACATAAGATATATGAAACCATATAGAAAACCACAACTTTATTATAGAAACCCTTGAGGTAGGGCAACACCATACAATGGATTCTATTATGGAAGGGATCCTCTCCCATTCACTTGCCTCTTCGAGGGGGCATCCTCCTAATGAGCTTCAGCTCCAAATACAATACTTCTTTTCATGTCTCATTACATTGCTTGAACCTCTTTATATAGTGCTACCATCACCTAAGAACATTCTAGAGGAGGAATCTTCTAGAAGTAGAACCTTCTAAGAAGTCCTCTTACATTTATTATATCTAACTACCATAGTGGGCCTTATTTAATAATATAGTGGACCTAGTCCACCTTACATTGAATGACTTCCACTATTATCACTATGGGCCCTCTGGGCCCCCCCACTACCTCTCTAGCTACCTTACACGTAGCCAGGAAATGGCAATGGTAATAATGGCCAAGTATGCAATGGGTAAGCGATTGGTCAGACTCGTGATATAAAAGCATGAAACATACTCAGAATAGGGAATATTGACAAGCTTGAAAACAGGGCCACAAGTTCTACTCACGAGATGTGAGGGATCTATGGTCAAATTGTATGTATCCCAACTTTTGATTGCAAAATGTGTAACACGAAATAGGGGACAGTGACGGACTTCGATGGCCAATTTGTATAATGCGAAAATTCATGTGTTGTATACAAAAGCATGAGACATTTGGAAAAATGACACATTCGGAAAAAAAAACTAAGTAACCAGAAAGGGAAAGAAATTGAGAAAAAAGAAAGGGGAATTTGGTTACCAATTTGCATATCAGGGAAGTCTGGCTGCTGTTTTCAGGCGGCGAAACAATGGAAACGTAATGTTGATCCCTCCTACCCGGGAACCCACAATCCAAAAAGTTTGTTGAATACGAAACAGGGAAGCGGTCAGTCAGACTCATGATATAAAAGTATCAGTGGAAATATGAAGACATGAATCCACCAACCCCCGCACCTAGACATTTTCCGAAAAACGACTAAGTAACCAGAAAGGGAAATAAGAGGAAAATTTTCAGAAGTGGGAATTGGTGTAAGAAAGCCCCATTGATGGTCTTAATAGTAACCATGAAGTGCATTAAACTGACTAACAAACTATTCAATCAAGGAATAGATAAAGTGAGCCATGCTTATAGTTTCAACGATGTGTTTGTATAAGAGAAGCACCAAAAAGCCATAAGACAATCAATTTTTGGATGTTTAAGTAAAATTATTGTACTATCAACTTCACCGTAAGTATAACAATGGTGAATTTGAATTTTAATGTCTTGTTTTTGATATGATAGTTCCATTGGACTTCACATAGTATATAACCTTTTATTTCAAAATATTCCTGGAGATGAATTTTGCTAAGTTCATCGATCAAGGAAAAGTGTTAAAATGAGCCACATACTACATTTGCATCAGAGAGATTATATTAAAAGGCAAAGCAGGTCCTGTATATTCTTTAAGATCATAGAAAAACTGCGAAGATCCTGAATGTATCATTAATTTTCCAAAACGCAGCATACAACCAAGAGCCAAGTAAACACCAAATGTATTGAAACTCGAGGAACAATGCAACGCATGAACACAGAAGGCACCAAGTGAGATCCCACAAGGGTCCATATAGAAATACACATCGAACTATGGATCAATCAATTTGATATATATAAAAAACACATGTGGCATTGGTTTTCTCTTACATCTAGTATATGTTCCCATGAAAAAATAATCGGGGCCATGAGATATGAACAAAATTATGGAAAACACAAGACAACACAAAACCAATAGATCTTTTCCATTGTATCCCAGCTATAACCAAACCCCCAAATGGGGAAAAAGAAACTTACGGATTACTATTTTACCATGAAGTAAGATCACTATGGACATTTGTTTCTGATAGTGCCATGTTCTATCACTACCAGTTTTAACAATGCCAAATTTCCAATATTATTGGGAATGCTTGATGGTTCTGCCTAGAGGAGAAATCCATTTCGACGGTTCAAAGGATGGGCCTGAGTTATTCACAGTTGGATACTTTATATGTGGTTTTTCCTCATGCTTCCCATTTCTGGATTGAACAATCTTATGCGCTTATACATCAACAATAAATGAACCTGCCTATATGAATTCTAATGCCCGAACTCCCCAATCTCTATAGCAAGTTTTGAACATCTTAAGCTCATGCTTCAATCCATGTTGAACCTTTTTTTTTCAATTAGGGCATCAAGAAAATGCATATATCATACCATAAATGTATAGTTGGATATCATCTTCTTTTTTATTTGGGTACCTAAAAAATGCAGAAATCCTGCCATGGCTATATAGTTGGAAAACATTTTTCCAATTTGGGCACCCAAAAAGGTGCAGACTCCTCCAACAAATCCACAGCTAGACACCATTTTTTTTCATTTGGACAACACAAAAAATATGCAAAATTATTACTAGGAGATGCAAAAAACCATCAAAATAACAACAACGATTTGATTTGTAGTTAGATTCTCCTTGCTTTTTCAAGTGCACAAAAAGAGACAAAATATATGGAAAGAAAATTTTATAGCCATAGCTGTAAACTCCGAAGAACTCGAGTCTGATGAACATTCATTTGGGTATTGAAGAAAAATTACAGACACACATGAGATTTTTTCGTTTCCTACCAAAGCTTGATATGATTTTTTTTAATTTTTATTTATTTTTCATCCGATATGCAATATTGCATTGTCCTCGTTTAAGGTAAATTTTCTATGTATCCGAAAGTCACGCAACACATAGACATTGTTTGCCTTTTTCTGTAGGTATACCTCATATATAAATTCTGCTAACCAGGAAGCACATCTTGTAATAGAGGTTGTCTAATTGTACAATGTATGATTGTGTTGCCCATGGTTCGGATGGCAGCATTGAGGCAATGTCTATATATGTAAGTACATATTTTAAGGCATCACATACAATCAATTGTATCATCATTTATTAAAACAAAAGAAGAAGAAGGAGAGTTGCATTTGAAACATACAAGCTTGAAGGGGGTCAAGTACACATTCGCTATAATCAAAACAACCTCAACCTGGGCACGTGAGCATAGTATTTAATATATTGAACAATATAATATACAACTTCACAACAAAAAAATAAAAAATTTAGATAATTGGTGAAGGAAATTTGTATGAGAAAAGTGAGGATGAAATTGTAGATGTATACGCACAACCGTTGTAGAGCTAGTTAGTTTCTTGAGATCATGTACTATGTTTGTTCGCAATTATGTTACAATTGTTGTTTGGGTTGTGTGAAAGATCATTTATTTAACATCTCTTTTCTTTGTTATATTTTTGAAGAGCATAAGTGGAAATTGCCCTTTATTCAATCGTTGTTCCATTGAGTAAAACAAATTTGAATAGGCGTCGAACAATTGCAGTTGCAACATGGAACAGTGCAATAGTTGTGTAACATAATCAAAATACATTGACATGTGAAAATAAAGGGAAAAATTGGATATGGAGAATGATACCATTTCCTTGTCATTGTCCGACTCTCCATATTTTATATGGAGAATGTGTTGCGAGCCAAGTTTTCTCACGAGTGTGACAGCTACACCAATGGTTCTGATTGGGTAAGTGTCATTGCTCTATGAAAGTTGGATGATAGTTGTGTACGAGATGAAATGATATTCTAAACAAATAGTTGTAATTTTTTCCACGATACTTGTTTCGTTGAGCGATATAATCCGATCACAATCAACACGGTCATATACTATTTTGGAAAATATGTTAAAATTTGTAATGGATATCCCATTACCTGGCAATATAATTTATGCATTTTTTTTGGACAAGTTGTGTGGGAAGAGTCAGTGTGACTGTCATCAGGGCTTCGTTGTTTGTCATGTCAGCATGCATAATGGATCTAGTTTTGTTTGACTTGTCCAAGTAGGTGCTATATATAACCATTATGTCCCCAACGAACACTTTTCCAATTTGGCGGTTATTCAAGCCCTCTATTGATAGTATTTTGGGTGTTATAAGTTTAGACCTAGTGAAATTTTTTGAACAGGAAAAGTAATGTGAATGGTAGTCTGCATTATTTGTTTGTTTTCTTTTTTCCTCGAATAAATGTACAAGTAGACACACAACTTGGATGAAGTATGGAGCCAAAGTTTTTCAACCAAACCTCTTATTCTGTGAAACTTGCACTATGTTCGGCATCTTACTTGCGCTCGTTGATACTTCTTGTGACCTGCAAAGTATGTGTTGCAAATGACATTAACATATTTACCATGGTATAGATGAATAAATAGTTGAGGATATTTGTTTGGTAAACATATGAGGAACACAATGTATGCATCTTTACCTTTCTCCTTGTCAGTTTGTTGATGTTTGCGGTTATTGACTGCTCATGGCCATGTCACTAGTCCAACTTTTTATGATGCAAGCACGTGTAGATGAACATCAGAAGGACTAAATAAGCATATGCATTGTATATTGTCCATAATTTTTTTGAATGTCACATACAGGATCAAAGAAGATGGGATACAAAATAGGGTGTCAAGGGATACTCAGGAAACATGAGGACCCAACGGTCAAATTGTATGCCTCGGATTTTTTGACTACAAAAATGTGTAACAGGAAATAGGGAATGTTGGGGGGGTACGATGACCAATATGTATATCACGGAACCTTTGAAGCTAGAGGCACAATCTTGAACCTGCCAGCTCGGGAACCTGCGAATGAAAAAGTGGCTAAGTATGGAATAAGGAAACCATCAGTCGGAGTCGTGATATAGAAGCCTAAGTATAAATGTGAACCTGTGAGTCCGCCAACCTGCGCACCTAGACATTTTTGGAAAGATGACTAAACAATGAAAACAAAAAGTGAAAGTAAATGAGAAAAACAAAGGGGAATTTGGTTAAGCATAGAAGATGGAAACAAAAGGGATAATAGAAAGTGGGAAAATTAGAAATGGAGAGGGAAATGTTTGGAAGCAGGAAGTCTCAAAAAATTCCCATTGTTGCCAAATCATCGTTTTCTAGTCCAATATTATATGCACCCACTCATTTTGTGTGTTTCATTTACTAGCATAGTTGGTATACCTTTTCAAACATTGTACTTCAGCCCCCTCTGTTGTGGCATATAAGAATTCATCTTCATGTCCAACCAATTTGTTTCTTTCAATGTAGCAACACCGAACATACAATGGACATGAAAGTAATTTAGTATGCAGAAATACATGTAAAAGAAAGAAATACAGTTCTATTTATTTCAATGTAGGAGAAAAGAGAATACAATTCACATGAGGATAAGTTACTATGTATAAAGATATGTAGTATCTACATATAGTAAAATAGGTGCAAAGCAGTAGAACAAGTAGAAGAAATATACAAACAATAAATGAAATACTAAACACTGGAATATGAAATAAGAGTAGAGGCATGCACCTTTGTAACTCCTCCTCTACATTCACGGAAAAGACTCCATCGTCTTCTCCAACCACTTTGTTTGTTTAAATGTAACAATGCATAAAAATACAATGGACATGAAGGAAGTTGGTATGCAGGAAGACATGTAAAAAAAAAAAACATAGTTCGATTTATTTCAATGTAGGGACACAAAAAATACAAAGGACATGAAGATAAGTTATTATGTAGGAAGATACACAATATCTACATACAATAAATTAGGTGAACAGATATACAAACAATAAATGAAATACATAGCAATGGAATATGAAATAACAGTACAAGCATGTACCTTTGTATCTCCTCTTCTACACCTATGGTAAAGACTCCTTCATTTTCTCCAGCTATTCTATTTGCTTCAATGTGGGAACGTACAAAATACAATGAACATGAATGGAAGCTGGTATGCAGGAGAGAACAAGTAATATGTATAGACACTAAATGAGAATCAATGAATAGAATAAAAGATAGTTAGAAACATGAACCTTTTCTTTTCTCCATCCATGGTTGTAATTATATAAAGTTTTTCCTGCCCAAAATATATTACAAGCCATAAAATATTAAGAAATCGCATGGCCATAGATGAATGATTTTGGTTTTATGCAGCAAAGTATCCAGATATGCTTTGAGACATGGAAATATAATCTTGCAGTATCTTTAGTGTACATCTCATATTTCAAGTACAAGACAAATTGTATCGTGGTCACACCAGTCTATGTACAGGATAAAGAGGTTGTATTGTGATATGGTCACATTTCACCATATATGGTTAATAAGTGTGTTTTTCACATATTTTATCTTAAGAAAAAGACAACAGACATTGCAATTGCACAAGTAGTTATCCAATTATTTTTTATGCCACTATTTTGTATCATGTCAACACTGAAGTATCCTAGAATGATAATGGTTTCATCCAAATGTTAATGGTGTGATGCATTTGAGAACACATTTATTATGCTAGCAATGTTGCACGCTAAACAACATAGAAACTAAATACTACAATTTGCAATCCACGGAACACTACTCTTGTTAGCACCATCTCAGTATCCTTTTTTGCTACAAGAACATTTTGCAAAGACATGTAGATATGGTCCAGAGTTAGGAAAAAGAATTGGAGCAAAATTTAAGAGTAGGATAGGCGGAAATGGGACAGGCGCCAGATCTCGACTTCGTCGGACATGAAAAATGACAGAACCATAGGTCTACTTGTGGGTGTAGGACCTGAACACCGCAAAGTGAAAAAAAAACAACTCCAACTGTCGGTGCAAGACCCCAAACCTGCAAATACAAAGTAAAAAAATAAAGCAGTAAGAAACAAACCAGCGAGCAAACACGAACAGGCCCAACTGCAGCCCTATGACCTCAAACTTGCAAACTTGAGATAAACAACAACAAGCAACAACCGACGAACCAACGAACCAACGAACAAGAAACAACCACTGAACCGGTAAAAAACATATGTATATTCAATGATTACCAAAATGCAGCCCAAGAACAGAAGGAACCATAAGCATATGACGATCTCGATGCTCAGAACTTTCAGTATGTAAAGATTTCAGTAAAAATGTAATAAAAATTAAAAAAGAGTGTCTAAGCTCAAAACTTTGGATATGTAAACATTTACAACATTGGGAAAAACGAAGCTGACAATAAGACCTCAAATCTATTATCCAATGATATCATGACATATAAAGTTTTTTTTATTATATAAAAAATAATGTTTTTACTTTTGTAGTTCGAACAATAGAAATTATGCAAAACATTGTAGTCAAAATGACAAACTAATATAAAGTCAATGAATTATCGATCACTATAATCCCTCTACGCCTTCAGCAGGGACTAAAAATATCAAACATTCATAAGTATTTTTTTATTAGAAAATATATAAAGCATATTAATGTTTGGATGTATAGATCGTTATTGTTATGTAATGATCTATAGTTGTAACATGTTTATTATTTTTTGTTTTGTGTATTTATCTTATTAGTTGTTGATGGTATATCTTTGTGCATTAGAAATTTTTAATATGGTATAAAAGCTATTTCTAAAATTTTAATATAGCGTTAATGTTATATGTAGGTAGATTTTAGATTTCTTGTACCAGAGAAACTAAAACATTGTTGATTTGCATGATTTGTAGATATTCCATGACACAGGGTGGAAGTATAAGGAAGCTACCCATTACATTCGATAAAATATGATAGAATCATGTTGAGGTGACAAGTGACTCAGTACTATGTACTAACATCATTAGATTTTTAGATATTTAAATTTTATTTCAAATATTTAGATTTTTTTTAAATGATTATTTCATGAAAAAAATATTTTAGGAATTTAAAGTTTTTAAAAGATTGATTCTTGAGGCAATGTAAGGTGAATGCTTTAGGATAAATGTATACTTTCTCGATGAGAATTATCTTGAACATGTTGTTGGGAAAATAAGTTGAAAAGGTATGTAGTTATTGGAAGAATAAAAAATGTAAATGTGACAATGTCGATTATGTTCTTGTGATCATAGTGGATTCATTCTCTGAAGAAGGATGTTGTTGTTTCCAACGGAAATAATTGTATTTTGATATAAAAATAAATTTAGTCATCCAAAATTTGTATTAAGAATTCAAACTTCAACAAAATTTTTAAGGAAAGTATTTTGGAATTTAAATTTTTTAAAGAAAATTAAAAGATTTTTTTTTATTGATGATGATGATGATGATGATTAATGTCTACTAACATCGAATTGGTCTATCGTACCTTAAGAGGATAAGTGATTACTTGTGATTCTTTAGAATTGTGTTTCTGTGCTCGAAAAGCATTAAGAGAATCTTTCCAAGATCACCATACTTTTGTTGAGTTAAGAGGTTAGGAAGGTTAGTAGTGTTGTAACACCCTCCTTGTTACGACAACGACTCTTTAACAGGAAAGATTTTTTTTTTTTTTTTGTTAAGGTGTGTGCGCTTGTAGAAGTAACAGACACACTTGACTCTACGTCGCCACCTGACAACCAACAAGACACAACCACGAATATTACCACAAGATGACAAGGGCGCACAACAAGTAGCTGCAAGCGATGAACGACCAAAGACATAAGGCACACACAAGTACTGCAACAATAATGACCAAGGACATAAGGTGCACTACGCAACATTGAACGACATACTAGGTTATGCTCAGTACGAACACAGAGAGAAGAATCCATAGTAGTAGGTCTTACTATTTATGCATAGGAAAGCATGGCGTTTAATCTTAGTTCTCTTCTCCGGAGAGAGAGAAGGTCAGATAGGCTCCTGGCCGACTGCTCAGGCAGAAACTAGTAATTCCCTCAGGTGTGTTGCAAGAGTGGAAACCCTGCCTTTAAAGGGCCCGAGACTCTTGATACGACACTGGATTCTTTACACGAAATAATCACACATGAAGACATATCTCCTAAGTCTGCCTGGGGTGTCTACATCTCGCCCGACAAAACTGACCAAGTAATAAGGTGATTACGACCTCGTACAACATGAATTATATGAACAACATCCTCCAGGAAGGTGCAAGTAAGAAGGACTCCGACATTGACCATCCATGAATAAGACTCACTGACAAATTACAGGCCCATTGCTCCATTTAAAATTTATTAATCGACGAGTTATCCAACCTTAAATAATGTATAATTAGTTAACCGCAATCCCCGTTTACAGAATTATAATAATTGATTTCACTTAGATTCACGGACCCTACATTTTATGGGTCATCCATCATATTGCGATTACCAGGAATTCACCATAACACCACCATATCCTTGCTTTCTAGAATACCATAATATTGTAATTAAAATCATAATAACTTTCACTTAAATTGTTACCATCAACAATGGAATCATAATATTGTTACCTTAAATCGACAATTTCAATCGAACCATAATATTAAAATGACAGTATTAAAACCAAAATATTAACACAACAATATTAAAACCCTATTATTAAATGATGATATTGAACCAAATATTAAAACTATAATATTACCACAATATTAAACCACCATATAAACCATAAAATTAAACCACAATATTAACCCAAAATATTAACCACTTAATATTAACCCATAATATTAAACCCTAATATGACACCACTTAATATTAACACATAATATTACAACGATAATATTAAACCAACATTATGACGAGAATAGAGCCCTATATTAAAACGACAACATTTAAAACCAGAATATTAAATAGCATATTAACACCAAGAAATTAAACAAGAATAGAACCATATATTATCAGCAATATTAACCAGAATAATTAAAATAGCTTAGTAAAACCCATATTTAAAACGATAATAATGTATTCGCCAGGATTGGAAGGCCATGACTGGAATTTTCTTTACCCTAACCATTCGCCAATCAAGAGTCAGAAGAGTCGGCAACTGGAAACTGTCAGTTGTGAGCGCATGCAGGGAAACGAGTGGGCTACTGAGGCGTGCATGCCAGAAATCACGCAGCAAGGCAGTCGTCAACACAATAAAATCATTAATACACATGAATAGTTTCCCAATGAGGTTGGGAACCGGACACTAAATGACCTCGGTGTGTGCAAGGGTTTCGAGAGCAAGAATTGAGTATCAGGAAAAAGGTGGCGATTAAAGGTGATGGGGGTAATTTAATATTTCGGGCAGGGAGAAGGATTTTAAGAGCTTCCACTTGCACAACAGTCTGACGCAGTCCACCACGGCCACCCAGATTCTGCCAGCTATCCCTGGTGTGTGGGCAGCCATGAGTTGGGGTACACGCTTACCAAAGACAAGGTGACTGCCAACCCTAACGTCGTCCGCAATGGGAACTATGCGAGTCTAAGACAGGGAAGCCCCGGTCAGTAAACAACCAAAGCGATCTCCAGAAGGTAAACGAACTCCCTAAATGCCCAACGAATTCCAGAAAGGAAACGGATCCAAGTAAATTACAACGAGCAGCAGAATATAAAATCGAAATGACAGTATTATCCACAAAAACAAATTATCCACAAAACGAGATATAAACGAAATATAGAATTTATGTGTACTTAAAATGGTTTAATTAAAAAGGAGGGTTTTTCTGTTCTGAATAAGTTTCCGTCAAACAATTCTCTCGTCTCCTTTGCAACCTTGGGTAACTTAAAATATGAACTGTCATACCCAATTTATTTCACCTAGCACATGATTATTCAATACTCCCTCGGAAAAAGAAAAACACCTTGGTGTAATTGGCGTATTCAAAGTCGAATTATTTATGACAACCAAGGTGGATTAGGGCTCGATCGAATGATGGATTAGGGTTTCCACAAGATAAATCTCCTGGATGGCGGGTTATGGTTTTCACAGGTTGCATCTGTAGAAACACCTGTGCGTGAAGTTAATAAACAAAAAAAATCCACGAAACGAAATGCCCTCCGTAAATAAGGAATACGCCCACTGTCAAAAGAAAATTCCAGAATCCTAAATAATAAAAATTTACACAGTCTCGCCAATAGATAAAAAGTACCCAGCCCAGAATGATGAATAAATATTTTACACAGTCCAGGATACGAACAATAATTATTTTATTTACACAGTCCAGATTCGCGTAAGGACGTAGTCAATAACTATTTTACACAGTCGTAGAATAAAATTTACGCCATCTAGAATGACAATAAAACATTACGCAGACCAGAGCAATGAAAATAAAATAAAAACATTAACACAGTCCAGAATGTAAACAATAACTATTTTACACAATCATAGAATAAATTGTACGCCATCCAGATTGAGAATAAAAACATTATCCAGACCAAAGTAATGAAAATAAAATAAAAACATTAACACAGTCCAGAAAGTAGACAATAACTATTTTACACAGTCATAGAATAAATTTTACGCTATCCAGATTGAGAATAAAAACATTATGCAGACCAGAGTAATGAAAATAAAATAAAAACATTAACACAGTCCAGAAACGTAAACAATAACTATTTTACACAGTCATAGAATCTCAGTTATCCAACCGACCAGCAACAACAGCTTATGAAGAATTAATCTATAACGATAACAAGGTTTTAATCACCGAGGAACAGAAGTAAAACCGCCATTACATCAAAATACAACCCATATTCTGATACCAACATAAGCCATAATGCATCCTATTCTACCAAAGTACAACAACCATATCGTTGCCTTATAGCCCACCGCGATGACGTCTGCGCTCCATGCCACTTCTCCTCTGTGCCGACCGTAGAGACTACACCGATACCTCCCAGCCAAACGCTATGGGTACTCTACTTCCCCCTTAGCCCCCCGAGCCACAAAGGGGCCACACACAGTCCAGATAGTAACCTATCTTCCCAGCTCGCCTCCAAGGCTGAGCTACCACTCTAATACAGCTGGGAAAATCCCCAACTCCTCACAAGCAATCAGTCCTGTTCCCAATTTTGGCAGCATAACAATACCTAATAGCTCATCCACCATTTTCCCCCTTCCCCCTTTCTTTTTATGGAGTCTCAAACCCTAAATCATATTTCTTTTAGGTTTTTCCCTTTTTTTTTTTTTCTTTTTTTTTT
>ML776950.1:806746-823842 GCA_009831015.1 Picea engelmannii | reverse complement strand
AAAAAAAAAAAAAAAAAGGAAACTCAAAAGGTAAAAGCGCTATGCATCTTTTCATTTTATTTTTTTAAATTCACAAATATATATATTTTTTTATACTCTGCTTGTAAATTTTTTATTACTATTGGTTCAATCTGAGTTTATGTATGAGTTTTAATGAATATAGTTTAATCCCTTAAGCATTCAATTTATTAACTAATGGTCATGCGATCTATCAATCAAAACTATGGCTTTTGGTATTCGTTTAATTATGAATTAGTTTAATTTTTGAAAAACTATTGCGTTCATAAGGGAGTTATGTTTTCAATAAGTTAATGAACTCTCATTACAGGTTGCGGTTAAGGAAGGAGAGGCCTTCAATGAAATTTATTGTCTGAGTTGACTAAAACGTATACGTTGATATATTGGTTGTAGTTGGATGAAGTTAACGCTCATGAATCCAAGAACTAGAGCTCATGTACGTTCTAAAAATTGTATTCTCCTTGCACTGCATTGAGGTGCGAACTCTAGCCTAAAATCTCATAATGATGTTTTTCTTAGTTATTTTAATGGTTGTTAGGGTTAATTGTTATCACTAATGATATTTGGGTATATGATTAGGTCAATATTCATATGAGCTATTCATTTGGAATTAGGGTTAGGCTCTTTTTAGAGTTAGAGTTAGGGACTTTTTCCTTAAGGTTAAACGAAATTTTTATCTTAGAGAAGTTTTTTTTTTACTTAGGTTTATAATTTGAACTGGACGACGATTAGTTTAGGGGTGTCGTTTTAAGAATTTATTAAGGCGTTACTGTCTTAGGGATAATTAGGTTTGTTTCCTTCACCCACATCAATGCGACATGCCCTTCAGGGTGCACCACGTGCTCCAAGGGTGCCACTCGCCTCGTTCATTTCCTTTATGTGACGTGCCCTTCAGGATGCACCACGTGCTCCAAGGGTGCCACTCTCCAACTGGACTGATTGGTAGACATCTAACCCCTGGATTCAACACTCTACCAAGTGAACTTGTGGGAGACTAAGGGTTCTAAGGAATAAGGACCCCGCCTTATTGCGCGCCCCTTAGAATCGTCGTGAGCGATTGTCGCAGTCTTCCCTCACAGCATCGTGGATCCTCTCGAAACTAGGTAATCATTAACCTACAGTTCGAGCCATGGAGGGAGTGCTAGTAGGCGGTGGCAGGGCTGTTGTCCACCCCTCTCTTTCAACCTCTCTGGAACTCGTGTGTGACCCCTTTACTCCATATGTGAGTCTGGTTGACAAGATATCGTCAGCCTGCATCATCAATAATCATGTCAGAAATGTCAACATCAAATCATCAAATCAATGAAATATCACAGTAAATAAATCAACCCAAAATCACACTCCCTGACTCAGTCCGGAGTCCAAGGGGGTTCTACCGATGCCTCTGCATCCTCAAGGTCAAAAACCCTGCACACTCAATAAAACTGAGTCAATAGCACCTGTCTACATCAAATAGTAACACATCATGTCGTCTGTCAATCGTATCATAATCAAGCATAAATGGTCTAACATCATAAAAGTCCAGATCACTTGCGAGCAAGTGTCCTCAAATAATAAGTTTTCTCAGTGCGCTAGAGCGGGATGTTACAAGTGTGACAAATATTTTGAAAATGAGATATAATATGGGTATAGGATGGACAATGTAAGAGAAATTTCTTTTCATATTCAACCTTCTTAGTGTCACAGATGTGACACTCTTTCATTCCATGGAATTTTAGGAATTGACCAACACCCAGTGTCACTATGGAGCTCGTGATAATTTTTTTTTATCTTAGCAATGCTTTTTTTTTTGTTTACACTTGGAAAAATAGATAGAGAATTTTGATCTTATATATTATGGTTGATTACATCCTTATAATACCTTAATTTTCTTTTCTCCTCTAACTCTTTATCACACCACATTGTCTCCTTAAATTTTGATTTGATGTTTTTTTTAATACTATCTTTATTCTACAAAATGGTGTCTTCCATGATTCCCCAATAGTTTAGCCAAGACTGGGCATCTTTATGCCATTCTTGCTTGATTCGATGGTGTTTATGACTAGATTTTGAAGTAATTTTATGAAGCCTCTTGTCTTCCATGTTGTTTAGCTTGTTCTTATACATTAGGTATCTATTCATAGCCATGCTCTCAATGGGGGAGAGGCTTGTTTCTAAGAGAAGGATGGGATAGGGTGTATTTCCTTTAATTTTGAGATTATAGGTTATAAAATTCTTTTGTATTTTCTCTATCTTTCTCTAGAATTCACAAGAGATAATACAACCCCATAATTCACATCCATAAATAATAACAGGTGTAACAAGAGTCTCAAAGAGGAGTTTATTCTTATACCAACTCCAAAGATCAGTTGATTTACAATTGTTTTCAAGCCCATAATAAGCTTTCCATCCCCCAATAATCCTTTTCTCAATGCTATAATTCCAATTGATCTTGTGGTGAATATCAATTCCAAGATATTTGTATGAATTCACTTCATTCAAGTTTTTTTTGTCACATACAAAGGTATTGTTGTTCCTGAGATTGATTCTAAGGATTAAAGAATAATTTCATGCATCAAAGATTTTAAATGAAGTATTTTGTAAGTGTTTTTCTACTTTCAGTTTTCTAAGAAACAATATTTAAATGAAATTAATAATAAGACAGTGCAGAGGTTGTTTCTCGTTATCCGAGTTGCAATTATAATGTCAGATGATGTAGAAATATTTACAAAACTATTAAACACTATTAAACAAAGTCAGGTATCAATTACCGATAAGTCTCACCTTATTTGCAGTAGAAGAAAAGTAGAATTTGCACCATTGAACAGGATATAAAAATGCAGTAATTCACACAGATCACATGTCTTGTTTTACTCACAGTGATAAAAGAGGAAAATTTGTTTACTAAATGAAATCTTGGTATAATATGATCACAGTAGATGTAGTACTAAATTACAATCAATCACTCTTCAAGAATTACAGAAAGAAATTAAGAGAAATGGAAACATAGAGGGAAAACATAACTCAAATTGAATGAAACTTAGAATCCTTGTCTGCACTTGTATTAATACTCAAAAAGAGTTTCTATTTTACATTCAACAAGAAGTAGCCTCAAATAGATCTAAAATCTATCTATTTATACAAAAATTATCTCAACTGAAAACTATTGGACTTCCTACAATATTTGAGTAAAAATAGAATATATCTGAATAAAATAACATGCAAATATTGTTGAGTTTTGTTGACGCTTCCTTTGTTTCTTCATCGTCTTGTAGATGCACCATTTCACTTTGATATTTAAGATGGGTACACGTGTCCATTAAGGCCACCACAATCATTTGGCTTACTGTCTTTTCCATTTGATCTCATTGGCATCTGTCCCTTCAGATGTGTTCACTGGGATAAGGAATTGCAGTTGAAGACATGGTGGGGGGGGGGGGATAATTAGATGAATAGATCAGTGTTGGATCATTATGGGATGGCTAATGGTTACATGGATGAGTAACCATTCATGAATAGGATGATGTGGGGAAAAGTGTCCAATAAGGAGGTGGGATGAGTGGATGCGAGGATGTAGGTGGTAGTGATAGACAGGGTAAGTGACGTGTAGTGAGTGTGATAGGCTAGAGGGTGAAAAATAGAGTGGGTGGAGGACAAGTGTTGATTCCTTTTATAATTTTCTATTTTTCAGGGGCACGAAGAAGTGGTTTTGAGGTAAACTGCCTTTCACCCCGCAATGCACCTGGTGATGCCACATACCCCCAAGAGAAAACCATGGTTTAAATTGTGGGACTACCTTTCGAAATTAAACCACGTTCAACTTCAGCCCCCACAATATTTCTCGATCATTGATATCCACAGTCCATTAAAACATGATTTTCGATCTTGCAAAGTGAGATAAGAGCCCAAAGGTTAAGCCGAGGTCACAGATCTCGGTCACATGTAGAGAAGACAGAGCGAACTTTGTGCAATTTCCTGTCCGTTGATCCAAGCAGGGGACATGTGTCAGGCAATCCTGCACTCCGATGGATAAGCACTTTGGAAGAAAGACGGATGCATGAAGCGAGAAGTCCCAAAGGCCTAAATCCTGGGGTTCATCTAGACTGTTTATCGAAGTGGACACATGTCGACATATCAGACACTTCGGAAGGTTTGCGATGTTATGCATCTTGGAACGCCCTAAGACTGGAGTTTGGAAGTAAATCTCAACCATCCAAATCAAAAGGACACACGGTGCTAGATATCTTACTTCAGGGACTTAGCACTTCAGGGGTTTTCACTTTTGTGCATATCAGAATGCCCGAAGCCTGGAGTTATGAAGTAAATCTCAGTCGTCCAAATCAAAAGGACACACGACGTTAGATCTCTTACTTCAGGGAATTATAACTTTGGGTGTTTGTGTTGTACACATTATTTCTCCCATTTATGTCTATTTATCCCTTCCTTGCCATATTTGGTCCCTTTATTAGTTTATCAGGCTTCCAAACTGGTTTAGCATTTTGCTATATTCTGAAATCTGGTCTATCGAGCTTCCTTGCAACTTTTTGTGGACCCCTAATCCTTAAGGAAATAATATTACCCTGTCTATAACAAAATAAGTCTGTAATCTCTTCAATGAATGAAAAAATGTTAATTGTAAATGGTAAAATGATTTTGAAATTCTAAGAGCTTTATAAAATCTATCGTTCTTTGTATAGATTTGTTTTCAGAGAGATTATTAAAAAGTCTTATGGAATTTATCACCTAGAAAATCACAATAATTATTCAAATTGTTAACTTTAGCCAATCATAAACGTCATTAACAATTCGACGGTTCGGGGTTTGGAGGTTTTGGATGTATCATGATAGAAATCCTCCGAAGGCTGAATTCCCGGAATAATTCTCTACTTTTTTTTCTTTTTTGGGTAAAACTTTTATTTCTAGGAAGCAAAATCTAAAGTTCAAAAGCTCAAAATTGTACATGTTCCAACATGTATCATAAGGGATCTTATTGGATTTAATAATCGTGACCTTAGTCTTATCAGTATTAACAGTCATACGCATATTGGAGCAAAAATCCTTAAGGATTCTTAGTTGGTTTTCAAGATCATGGGGACTCCTTTCCATAACAACAATATCATCGGCATAAAGAAGAAGATTGATTACTATACCAGTGAGAGTAGGGCCAAAACAACCTGATTTTTCCAAGCAATCTTCTAACTTGTCAATGTATATGCCAAAAAGGGTAGGGGACAAGGGACAACCTTGTTTGACTCCAATATTGCAATTAATCTCTTTTGAATAGCCCTCAGTGTTTTTAAACTTAGCAATAACGTTCTCATACATCCTTATTGCAACAACCCTCAAGTCAAGAGGCAATTTTATCTCTTCCAACCTATTCCAAAGGTTTTTCCTAGGAACCATGTCAAAATATTTTCTAAAGTCAACAAAACAACAAAAACAATTGGTTTTAGTACTGTGGAACTCCTCTGCAATGATCCTTAAGGTAACAATATGGTCCATAATTGAATGATATATCCTAAACTCGACCTAGCCTTTAGCTCTTTTACCATGAATTTCTATCCAAAGACTAATCTTCTTTTCCAAAATAATTTCATAAAGTTTGGCTAAAATTCAGGCTAATCATAATGGTCCTATAATTAGAGGGAATTTTTCTATCCCCATTTTTAAAAATAGGAACAATGATGCTCTGTGTCCAGGGTTTAGGGAATCCCTTCTTGACTTCTTAATTGAAGAGCTTGTGTATGTGAGAGATAAGGATTGGCCCTTCGATTTTTAAAATTTCAGCTTGGTAGCCTTCAATGTCCTTAGCTTTCCCATTTGCAAGCCTCTTAACAATAAACTCTATGTCATCTAAAGAGAAAAAATCTTCCATTGTAGGGACAATAGGAATGTTTTCCATGCGATTAGGGAACTCGTAAATAATTTTAAGGTAGGAATTCTAGTCCCTTAAGGGAAACCTATTATTTTCTTTAGTATTGAGGTTTAAAATTTGGCTCCAGAACTTCTTAGGATCCAACTTATATAGTTGTGAAAGTTGCTCTTGCATTTTATTGATATAGTGCCTTTTTTTCCTTTTAATTAGGGCTTTGTACGTATTGATATTATTGAGTTTTAAAAACTCATTAGAAGCATCCCTAATGGATTTCCTAACAATTTTACATTCTTTATCATACCAAGGGTTGGTCATTCTATTATTCTTTCTGTAGGACACCTCGAAAGAGAACTGCTAAGCCCTAAATAGTGGCTCATTACCCCTTAATTTGGGCATATTACATTAGTAATGTTACTTTATTTATGTCGGTTTTAGTCCATTAGTTGTAATTGTACCTCCTAGTCTCCTATATATACCAAGGAGACATTTTCATTTGACCATCTTGTATTTGGACATTTTAGTGGGGTATAAGGAGGTTTACCCCTCGAGGAGGCTTATTACCTGAAATTATCTCTTTTTCAAGGTGTTGAGTACTTATTCTGATGTTTTTCTATGCTATATTGATATTTGGTTCTTAAGATATGGTATCAGAGCTCAAGGACACCTTGGAATTTTGCTGCTACATCCGAGACACCTTGGAATTTTCTCTATAACTTGTTTTCTACAACATTTCAAAATGAATGGCTTGGATAATAGTTATTAGACAGATCAAGGTATGTTGGGTTAAAATTTCAGCTCATGAGGCCTTATGTTGGGTTAAAATACCCTATCTTGTAGTCTTATTGACTAGTTCTATTGAATAGTCTCAAACAAGTGTTCTGGGTAGCAAAACCACCTCAAAATCAAGGTTTAAAGTGATACTTGGCCAACATGGCACCAAAAAATGGAAATTCTACACCAAATAAGCCTCTAGACAGTCCTACTTGGAATCTTGATGAAGGTGAAGAAATGCATAGGGACATAAATGATTTACAAAAGAAGACAGTAACTAAATATGAACTACAAGAGATGAGGGATTCAATAAATACTAAGATGGATGGTTTAAAAGGAGAGATCATGGAAGGATTGAAAAATTTCCTAATAGAGAGGACACCTAAAAGTGAAAATGTATCCCATGAAATTCATGATGAGGACACAAGGAAGTTGAATCAAGAATGGAGAAACCCTAACTTTGGGTTGAACACCAACCACTTTCCTAAGATCGATACGAATAAGTTTGATGGAAAGAACCCAATCACATGGATACTTCATATGGATAAATTCTTTGATCTACATAATGTGCTACATACAAAAAAGGTACATATTGCTTCTTTATAGTTAGAACCCAATCAATTTGTGTGGTATCGATGGATTTTTTCTCGCAAATCACTCGTCACTTGGACAATTTTCATGGAAGAAATGATAGCACAATATGAGGATACAAGGAGAAATACCTTATTTATCCAATTGATAAATCTCAAGCAAAAGGGTTGAGTTACAGAACACATTGAGAACTTCCAAAGATTGAATATAAAGGTAAAAGATATTCCATATGAGCCCTTGATTGATGTATTCATAGAAACTTTAAGGGATAACATTCAACATGAGGTTCATCTTTGGGAACCCAAATCATTGGAAAATTCATTTAGGGTGGCAAGAAATGTTGAAAGTAAAAATATGGCTATGGCTACTAGAAGGACCACTCCTAACATCTATCGAGAGAATAATGTTCCTTCTTCTAAAACACCTCAACCTACCAGGTTGACACCTCAACAATTGGAGGAAAGAAAAGAAAAAGATTTATGCTTTAATTGTGATAGCAAGTACAATAAGGGACATAAGTGTGGTGAGAAGAAATTATTGTACATAGATTGTGAAGAGGAAGAAGAAGAAGAAGAAGAAGAACAAGAACCATCTCAAGATGAAAATGTAGACGTGATTTATTTTGAAGAGTTGACTCCCACGATAATGTGTAATGCATTGGCTGCAATTGACACTCCTCAAACCCTCAAGATCGAAGGATATATCAAAAATAAAAAGGTAATAGTCCTAATTGATTTTGGTAGTAATCATAATTTCATTCACTATAAATTAACTAAAGCTCTCAATTGCTTTGTATATCCAGCACCAGAGTTTCAAGTAATGATTGCAGATGAAGGAACTATCAACTGCTCAAGAAAATGAAATAAGATTAATCTTATTATGGGGGAATATGTAATGAATAGTCCAATGATTTCTATACCCAAGGGTGGTGCTTATGTCGTACTAGGAATCCAATGGTTACAATCATTAGGAACAATGGTTTTTAATTTTCAATAACTTTTCATGAAATTTTCATTGGAAAGAAAAGAAATTGAGTTAAGAGGTATCACAGGGAAACTCAGTAAGGTGATAAGCTCCAATGGCATGACAAAATTATTGAAAAAGGGGCATCAAGGTGTGATTGTAGAGATATGCTCACTAGATGTTCAAACATCTAGGCCATCTATTCCCCTAGATCTCCAAGGGATCATTGATAAGCATTCCAAATTATTTGAAGATATTCCCAAAGGTCTTCCACCCACTCGAAATCATGATCATGATATTCACCTAATGCCTAGGAGTGTTCCTCCTAACATCAGGCCATACAGATACCCTTATGCCCAAAAGAGTGAAATTGAACGCATGGTTCAAGAAATGTTAGAGGATGGCATTATTAGACCTATCAAAAGTTCTTACTTTGCACCGATGGTAATGATATCCAAGAAAGATGGCTCGTGGTGTATGTGTCTAGATTATAGAGAGATAAAAAATATCACTATTAAAGATAAGTTTCCCATTCCCATCATTGATGAATTGTTATATGAACTACATGGAGAAATCTATTTCAAAAGGTTGGATCTATGTTCCAGGTATCATCAAATTATAATGAAGGAAGAAGATATCCCAAAATCAACATTCCGAACTCATGAAGGCCATTATGAATTTTTGGTCATGCCTTTTGGCTTTACAAATGCACCTTCCACATTCCAAGGGTTGATGAATTCCATTTTCAATCCCTTCCTTCAAAAGTTTTTGTTAGTATTTTTTGATGATATACTAATCTATAGAAGGTCTTGGGAGGATCATGTGTGACATATTAACAAGGTGGTACAGCTACTAAAAGAGAAACAACTATATTCCAAACCATCCAAATGTTTCTTTAGGGTGAATGAGGTAGAGTATTTGGGTCATATTGTATCTCAAGAAGGTGTCAAGGTAGAACCTAACAATATTAAGTCCATGATGGACTGGCCGATTCCGAAAACATTGAAGAATCTTAGAGGATTTTTGGGTTTGACAGGTTACTACCGCAAGTTTGTTCGACACTATGGAAAAATAGCAGCACCTTTAACGACAGTAACTAAGAAGGATGCATTTTCATGGACTCCAGAGGAAACTAAAGCTTTTGAACAACTTAAAAAGGTGATGTGCAAAGCTCCTGTCTTCACCACTCCAGACTTCACAAAAACCTTTATTGTGGAATGTGATGCCTCGGGAAATGGAATTGGTGCTATTCTAATGCAAGAAGGAAGGTGCCTGGATTTTGAAAGTCGACCACTCAAGGGAAATGACTTACACAAACCCATTTATGAGAAGGAAATGATGGAAATACTACATGCGGTGAAGAAATGGCGTCCTTTCCTAATAGATAGGCACTTCAAGGTAAAAATAGATCATGATAGCCTTAAATACTTCTCAGAACAAAGACTATCTTCATAAGAACAACAAAAATGGGTGACCAAGATATTGGGTTATGATTTTGAAATCGTCTATAAAAGAGGGAAGCAAAACGTTGTGGTAGATACACTCTCAAGAAAGGATGAAGATGTTGAGGCCTTTCTCTATGCTATATCGATCATCCAACCCGATTGGATAATAGAGGCAAGGGATGAATGGAAGAATGATGAATAAGTGTGGAATCTAATTCAAAGGTTGCAATAGGATTCCAGTGCATCAGATACATTTACATGGAAAAATGATTCACTATGGTACAAAGATCGATTATATTTATGTAAGAACTCCCAACTCAAACAAAAGGTACTATTGGAATTGCACACCTCTCTAGTAGGAGGGCACTCGGGATTTTTGAAAACCTACCATAGGGTCAAGAAGGAATTTTTTTGGGATGGACTTAAAACTAATGTTCAAAGTTTTGTCGCAAAATGTTTGGTTTGCCAACAAAATAAGGTGGAAACAATTAAGACATCAGGTCTTTTAAAACCATTAGCCATCCCAAGTCAGCGTTGGGAGGAGGTTTCCATGGATTTCATAACAAGGTTACCAAAGTCTGAAGGAAAGAGTGTCATCATGGTGATTGTTTATAGACTCACCAAATACACACACTTTTGTGCACTCTCTCATCCATTCAAAGCTAGTACGGTTTCCACCGCATTCATGGAGACAATTCAAAAGCTACATGAAGCCCAAATATTATTGTAAGTGACAGAGATCCCATCGTCACTGGACATTTTTGGACAAAATTATTTTCTTTTTTGGGTACTCAATTGTCTCATAACTCATCATATCATCCTCAATCTGATGGGAAAACTGAGATAGTGAACAAATGTTTGGATGGATACCTTCGTTTCTTTGTCTCTGATAAACAAACATAATGGTTCAAATGGTTACGCTTGGAAAAATGGTGGTATAACACTTCCTTTCATATAGCAACAAAAATGACACCATTTATGGCACTATACGGATACCACCCTCCTTCCATCACTTCTTCTCTAAAAAAAAAATCTAAGGCACAAGCAATGGAATATCACATCGAGCATCAACAAAAAGTTCTCCAAATATTAAAGGATAACCTGACCATGGAACAAAATCTCATGAAACAACAAGCAGATCCACATCGTAGTGAACGAAGTTTTGAAGTAGGAGATTTGGATGTTTTTAAGACTACATCCATACAAAAAAATGTCCCTCAAGCAAGCCTAGAAGGATAATAAATTATCACCAAAGTACTATGGCCCTTATAAGGTGTTGCAAAAGATTGGTACTATGGAATACAAATTGGAGTTTCCTGCATCTTCATGAGTACACCCAATTTTCCATGTTTCATGTTTAAATAAGGTTACAGGTGACAAGATCCCAGTTCAAACTATATTTCCAGAACTTGACGAGGAAGAAAAAATTATATTGGAGCCTGAAGCCATCACTGACATAAGAATTCACCAGCTGAGGAATAGATCCATTTCAAAGTATATCGTTAAATGGAGGAAACTACCGGCTAAAGATTCCACTTGGAAGATGATTATTTTATACAGAAGCATCCAAAGTTACTCAAGCGTTGTGGACAACACTTGTCTCAAGGGGAGGGGCATGTTAATCCCTAAATAGTGGCTCATTACCCCTTAATTGGGGCATATTACATTATTAATGTTATTTTATTTATGTCGGATTTAGTCCATTAGTTGTAATTGTACCTCCTAGTCTCCTATATATACCAAGGAGACATTTTCATTTGGAATCATCTTGTATTTGGAAATTTATGTGGGGTATAAGGAGGTTTCCCCCTCGAAGACGCTTATTACCTGAAATTCTCTCTTTTTCAAGGCGTTGAGTACTTATTCTAACATTTTTCTATGCTATATTGATAGTTGGCTCTTAACTAGAACTTTTTAATAGAAGTGGAAAGGGTAGTTGTAAAATTATGATAGAGTTCTTCAATGTTGTCCTTATAAGTTAGGAGATTTAATTTACTATTTAAATCCTTTAAGAAAATGTCAACTTTACTTTTGTCAAAGCGCAAATTCCATTCATTATCAAAATTCTCTTCAATGGTGCTCCTATGCATGGAAAAGTTTAGAGTTAGGGTTAAAGGTTTATGATCAAAGTCAGGTTCATGGTCATTTAAAAGGTCAAAAGTTTCTATTTGGTTGGAAACGAGAATATCAGATATCACATAATCTACAACACTACTACCTAGCCCATGAATACAAGTCATCTGGTTGGATTTTGGCCACTTCATTACTCCATTGCAAATTATTAGGTCTTGAGAGTTGCATAGCTTGACCAACTTAGTACTAAAGAAATTCTCAATTAGGTATCCAAAGCTTCTTTTGTAGCTATTAGATAAAACAAGGTCCACATATATCCATAAAGGATTATGGATGGAATCAATACTTAAAAGAGTAGCTTGTTTAGTTGCAGTCCTAGCATTAAATTCTTCTAGCAGGAGGATAATACCTTCATTTTTCAAACTATAAATATTGTGTTCTAAATTATTATAGGGACAATTGTTATCTAGATTATTTTTCTTATAAAAAGTAGAATTAATAGGTGCAAAATAGAAAATTGCTATATACATCAGATGCAACAAATGTTGAAAGTGATTATAATTGTTTATTAATAAAAAAAAATACGTAGTAAAAGGGTGAGTTAATTTTTTATAAAATAATTAGTGCAAATACAATTACCTCTTATATACTCCCTTCATTCTAGGTACTAGAAACAACCACATAAATGTTGGGTATGTGTTATATTATTTGCATGGATATGAATAGTGTTTGCATTGCACCAAGCAGTTGGGGAGGGGGGGGGCACGAGATCCCCCATGTGTGGGAGTTCAGGGGCATTTCTCTCGAATTGTTTTTTTTTGTGTCCCTTTTTAGTGTTTTTTTCGGCACATGGATTTTGTCAATGGTTTCTAATTCTAGTTTAGGAATTAGGGTTGTTGACTAATACAGGTCAATGGATTAGGGATTTTGGATTCCACATGATCCTATTATATATATTGTATTATAGACAATTAATATATGATGAATAAAATATTAGAGGTGCAACTCTTAACAGGTTGTTTGTTTTCCTGATTTGGGTTTCTAAGGTAAAATATATGTGTAATGTGTGTGTGTGTGCCATTGTATCTTTTCTATTTTTATTAACAATGTATTTGTAGTAAGTAATTGTACAAGGTTAAAATCTACATTGTGTATCAAAGTTTTTATTAGATTTAAGGGGATGCCTTTGTGGCTAATGGTTTGGATCGGGTTTGTGACAAGCCTTGTTACAGTGGGAGATCTACGGTATTGATTCTTTAGGCAAAAAGAAATGGAAAGAAATTAAAAAATAGAGATTAAGAAATTTAATAACGAAGTTTAGAGCCATGGAAGATCAATATGGAAAATTTGTTGGTGGAAAAAGATCAATGGAACATTTTGGATCCAAGTAATACACCTATAGGAACTTCAACAAAAGGCTGGGAAAAGTTGCATCGAAACGCGAAGAGCACAATCCAGTTGTCTCTCTCAGATTCAATATTATTGAATGTGTCAGGGGAAGATACGAATAAGGCTTTATGGAATAAGTTGGGAACTTTCTATCACTCTAAGTCTCAAGTAAACAAATTATTTCTATGAAAGAAGATATATAACCTAAATATGAAAGATGGAAACTTGGTGACAAATCATCTGAACTCCTCAATACATAGGTAAGTCAGTTATTATCTACTGAGATTACGATTTCTGATGAATATAAGTGTATCAGTGTATTATTCTCTTTACTAGACTCGTGGGATAGTCTATTTGTGGAAAGAGGTAGTAATACAACTACTTTAAGTTTCGATGATGTGGTCTCATCCTTGTTGTCGAAGGAGATGAGGTAGGATAACATGGAAGGACATAGTGAAAATGCATTATTTGCAAGAGGATGTTCCTAGGAAAGAATTATATCTAAGTCGTCAAGTGGGATATATAAATCTATAGGAAGTTCAAAATATCTCATAAAGTTTGTAAAGGTATGCTGGAGATGTGGAAAAGAAGGGAACTACAAGAATCAATGTATATCCGAAAGTGTTGAGAAAGGGGAAGGATTTGAAGATTCTCCTTCTACAGAAGAAAAAAACTCCATTGAAGAAGGAGGCGATATGCACTTGGATTCTTCAATAACACATGTATATCATGAGGCATGGTCAGTTGACTCAGGTGCATCCTTTCATGACTCCTCATAGGGAGTGGTTCTGTGAATATGAAAGGTATGATGGAGGTGATGTTTTACAAGGTGATTACTCGACGAACAAAATCATAGGATGAGATAAATTCAAGTTGAAGCTTGTTAAGCCCTAATATTCGCTCATTTCCCCTTAATTGGCGTATATTAAATTAGTAATGTTATTTTATTTATGTCGGCTTTATTCCATTAGTTGTAATTATACCTCCTAGTCTCCTATATATACCAAGGAGACATTTTCATTTGGAATCATCTTGTACTTGAACATTTATGTGGGGTAAAAGGAGGTTGCCCCCTTAAAGAGGCTTATTATCTGAAATTATCTCTTTTAAAAGGCGTTGAGTACTTATTATGAGGTTTTTCTATGCTATATTGATATTTGGTTCTTAAACATATGGTATCAGAGCTCAAGGTCTTGGGGTTTCGCTGCTACATCTGAGACACCGTGGAATTTTCTCTATAACGTGTTTTCTACAGTGATTCAGAAGGAACGGCTTGGAGGATATTTAGTAGAAGAATCAAGGTACGTTGGGTTAAAAATTCAGTGCCTGAGGCCTTATACTTTAGGAGAAACAACCTTTGTAAGATAGGGTTCTGGAATCATCCTGAATTGATTCATTGCAGAATTTTCGCTATAATTTTTTTTCTGTAATGTTTCAAACCCTTAACTCTGAAGGATATTCTCAAAGATTAGTAAGTTATCTATGGTAGAAATGTCAGCTTCTGGGTAATCGTAAATTTGTAGATACACCCTGTGGAAGATAGGGTATCTGACTAGTCCTATTGACTAGTCTCAAGAAGGTGTTCCGTGTAAAAAAATCATAAAATCTTCCTAGAGTATCCAAATTGAGTGAGACTAGTTGCATTGTATAGTGGAAAGACCTTCGTAGTTCTGGTGCGAGTTTCAGAATTTTATATCAATTATTTTGTGTGGGGCACGCTATACAAGTGAGATCTCCTGGAAAGGTAAAAAATCAGCAAGTTGTGGGGAAGTTACCGTAAATTCCACTTGGCACATCCAATTTTTATCAAACATGTGGCATTGAAGAGAATAAATTTCGGAGACCTATAAAAAATAAAAGTTCATAATCAGAAGGGCCAAAATTTTGGAGATACAATAAAAGGAAGATTGTTTAGAAGAACCACCTCAAAATCAAGGTTTAAAGTGATACTTGGTCAACATGCTACCAAAAGAGGGAAGTTCTACACCAAATAAGCCTCCATACAATGCTACTTGGACTCTTGATGAAGGTGAAGAAATGCGTAGGGACATAAATGATTTACAAAAGAATACAATAACAAAAGATTAACTACATGAGATGATGGATTCAACATAAGCTAAGTTTGAGGCAATAAATACTAAGATGGATGCTTTAAAAGGGGAGATCATGGAAGGATTGAAAAATTTCCTAATAGAGAGGACACCTAAAAGTGAAAATGTATCCCATGAAATGCATGATGAGGACACAAGGAAGGTGAATCAAGAATGGAGAAACTCCAACTTTGGGTTGAAGACCAACCACTTTCCTAAGATCGATATGAGGAAGTTTGATGGAAATGATCCAATCACATGGATACTTTAGATAGAGCAATTCTTTGATCTACATAATGTGCCACATACACAAAAGGTACAAATTGCTTATTTATATTTAGAACCCAATCAATTTCTATGGTATCGATGGCTTTGTTCTCGCAAATCACTTGTCACTTAGACAATTTTCATGGAAGAAATGATAGCACACTATGAGGATACAAGGAGAAATACCTTCTTTAGCCAATTGATAAATCTCAAGCAAAAGGGTTCAGTTACCGAGCACATTGAGAACTTCCAAATATTGAATATAAAAGTAACATATATTCAAGATGAGCACTTGATTGATGTAATCATAGGAACCTTAAAGGATAACATTCAACATAAGGTTCTCCTTTGGGAACCCAAATCATTGGAGAATGCATTTAAGGTGGCAAGAAATGTTGAAAGTAAAAATATGGCTATGGCTACTAGAAGGACCAATCCTAACATCTATAGAGAGAATAACTCTCCTTCTTCTAAAACACCTCAACAATTGGAGGAAATAAAAGAAAAAGGTTTATGCTTTAATTGTGACAACAAATACAGTAAGGGACATAACTGTGGTGAGCAGAAATTATTCTACATAGATTGTGAAGAGGAAGAAGAACAAGAACAAGAACCATATCAAGATGAAAACGTAGAAGCAATTTCGTCTGAAGAGTTGACTCCCATGATATCATGCAATGCATTGGCTGGAATTAGCACTCCTCAAACCCTCAAGATCGAAGGATACATCAAAAAGAAAAAGGTAATAGTCCTAATTGATTCTAGAAGTACTCATAATTTCATTCACTATAAATTAGCCAAAGCTCTCAATTTCTTTGTATATCCAGCGCCAGAGTTTCAAGTAATGATTGCAGATGGAGGAACTATCAATTGCTTAAGAAAATGAAATAAGATCAATCTTACTATGGGGGAATATGTAATGAATAGTCCAATGATTTCTATACCCATGGGTGGTGGTGATGTTGTACTAGGAATCCAATGGTTACAATTATTAGGAACAATGGCTTTTACTTTTCAAGAAATTTTCATGAAATTTTCATTAGAAGGAGAAGAAATTGAGTTAAGAGGTATCAAGGGGAAACCCGTTAAGGTGATAATCTCTAATGGCATGACAAAATTATTGAAAAAGGGGCATCAAGGCGTTATTGCACAACTATGCTCACTAGATGTTCAAACATCTAAGCCATCTATTCCTCAAGATCTCCAAGGGATCATTGATAAGCATTCCAAAGTATTTGAAGATATTCCCGAAGGTCTTTCAGCCACTCGAAATCATGATCATGAAATTCACCTAATTCCTGGGAGTGTTCCTCCTAACATCAGGCCATACAAATACCCTTATTCCCAGAAGAGTGAAATTGAGCGCATGGTTGAAGAAATGTTAGAGGATGGCATTATTAGGCCTAGACAAAGTTCTTACTCTACACCAATGGTAATGGTATTCAAGAAAGATAGCTCATGGCGTATGTGTTAAGATTATAGAGAGCTCAACAAGATCACTATTAAAGATAAGTTTCCCATTCCTGTCATTGATGAATTGTTAGATGAACTACATGGAGCAATCTATTTCACAAAATTGGATCTCCGTTCAGGGTATCATCATATTAGAATGAAGGAAGAAGATATCCCAAAAAC
>ML776950.1:741078-792842 GCA_009831015.1 Picea engelmannii | reverse complement strand
GTGCAACAATTTTTTGTTTTTTTGACAATACTGCTTATATTATATTAAGAATCAAGATATCTGATACATGTACATGAAGATCACTACACCCAGGGGGAAAAGAGAGGACAAACAAACACCCCACGCATAGGCAAGGAGGGATAGCATATCTACTTTAGTGCTGACGTGAAGACTCTCTACATATTTTTTAAAAATGGCAATCTTGACAACAAGTGGATAGCCAAATCTAATCTAAAACACAAACTTCCAAAGGGAGTGAAGTGTGCTGCTCACGAAAAATGGCTTGCCCGTTGAATCATCCATTTGTCTCCAAACACAACACCTTTCCAATGTGGAGGAAAAAGAAAGAGAACATGATGCTCAACAACAACACAAGTTTGAAATGTTTTGACAACGTCATAATTCCACTAAACATGCTTGAAAAGTTTGATATCTTGGATGGGTAATAAAGACGAAGGACCAGGTAAATAGTAAATACCTATCAAGTCGTTTGGAAACCCTAGTAATTATTGACCGCCAAAGCCTCGCACGACACCATCCAAGTTTTTTCTGCGCTGAACAGGCGGCTCCACCAGGCTAATAACTGTAACAAATTCTAGTTTCTTCTGCTCTGAACAGGCAGCTCCACCACTAGCATCTATGACTCTTGCCCTTTTTTCCATTCTGTTGAGGGGAAATAAGCACGAAAATTAAATATATGTAAACCAGGCCTTGGGGAATTAGATATTTTCAGGATGGTCACTAGATAGTGAACTCTGTAGTTCTCATGAATGAACCAGACAAGTAACAAAGCTATGATTTTAAACTTGGGCACTGGGCAGATCCCATACAATTTATACCAGGTGTGAGGGCCAAAATGTAGCTACCCAGTGCCCATACCACAAAATATGGATGAATTAAACCATAAACCCCGATTTTACCAAATGGCAGGGCGAAGAAGCTATCAAAAATTCCCATACTTCTAGAAATTTGGCTAATGGAATCTTGTCCCTCCAAATTGCAGGGGCGAAATATATATTTTTTTCCTCAATCTCTCCTAAAAACAAGGGCTAACCATGTATATTATTTTTCCCCTAAAATAAATTACGGGCTAATGATATAAGTTTTAAAAAATCACTTTAATACAAAAAATTCGCCCAATAAAAAATTGGAAGCCCCTAAATTTCACCCATGAGCGAAATTTCACCCCTAAAATCATCTATGATTGGAACTCTCTATAATATGCAAAGAATAACTATTAGTGATAGGTGCGATAGTTCCATTTTTCCTGAGATTTGAGTTAAAGAAGAAAAAAATCCTAGAGTCTTGTTGAGCACTCAACAGAACCTCAAAATTTCTGAAATTTTGGGGTACCACTCTTTATTTTGACTAAGTTAATTTTTACTTCCATTAGTTCGAAATTTTTGTTGCTTTAACATTTCATGACTTTTGGGGTCTAAATTGCTATATCTCCAACTAAAAAAATGATTTTAGGTGTCCTGTCAGAAAATAAATCATATACCAAATGACTCACCTAAAACTTAAAGCTAAAATGCTTAAAAGAATTGAGGAAATGAACTATCGAGTGATTTCATACGATGAGGATGTCAGATTGAATGAGAGGAGGCATTTTAAAACAAAAACTCAACGTGCACCTTGTATTACCTCGACGCTCAATGAACACATCGACGTTGAGCATCTCCCATGGTCCTTAGTGCAGTGGTCAAAATTTCTCCGCACTTCACATGACGTGGTCGTCAATTCACCAATAAACACGAATAAAATGAACCAAGGTCCCTGTGTAATATCGACCATACGATTGAAAGGGAATTTAGATTGATTTGTTCATCAACATCAATATGGGAACCCAATCACAAATTCAAGGATGCCATGGGGGATGCCATGTGGAAACCGTACGACTGCCATGCCACCATTCATTCACTCCACGTCAGAAAGAAAAGTTGTTTTCTTTTCCATGAAATAATATCGGTGGAAGTGCCACATCAGATTTTGTACTCCAGATATAGGTTTACCACATCATACCTTGATCTTAGCATCATTAGTATTCATAGGTGTCCACAACATTGGTATATTTATAAAAAGGGATCTAGATTCCACTAGAGGTCAACGATCTCGTCAGTCGTTGGGTAAATTTGACACAATTTCTCCTAGCACATGCACCTATTCACCTAATGTCCAACTATCATTTTTCCTCAAAGCATTATGACCTTTAAATTGTGAGTAAATACTCATCTGAGTCGTTGGATTGTGTGAAATATTTTTCTTCAAGCATTGGGTGGATTCTTAACTACTCCATATTTCACACACACTGCCATCACCCGATTGACGATAAACACAAAATCACAAATGTTAGGAACTGTCCAATTATGGGGATGGATGGTTCACGACCATTGATCTGTAAATGGTCTGCCTATGTCCTGTCTGTCTCATGAGCACGGATTTTACTATGGAATAAAATGTTTATTTCTATCTTGATCTTCTTCATCTGGTTATAATCCTTGCAATATGGCAATCAATCGAGTCAATCAAATAATAAACCAGACGAAAACCCATTCGTCGAGTCACCCTTATGGGATTTGATGGTTGATTCGACTGAAAGTAACCCCGGTTGAATCCTTTGATGGTTGGGTCGACCAAATTAAATCCCAATCGAATTCTTTGATGGTCGAGTCGACCAAAGGAAACTGTTGTTGAATGCTTTGATGGTTGGGTTGACCAAAGGAAAGATTAGTTGAATTCTATGATGGTTGGGTTGACCGAAGGAAATCTCAGTCAAATTGTTTGATGTTCCCTTTGACAAAATGAAATCTCAGTTGAATTATTTGATGGTTGGGTCAACCAAATGAAGGAAAATTGAGTTCAAGAGTAATCCATTCGGAATGGTTTGACCATAGTTGGAAAACAAAATATCGAGAGGTGGAGTCAATCTTCAACAACAAAAGAAAAAGTTTGTAGGGCGATGTGGTGACCCTCAACAATTGAAAAACATCTAGGGGAGATTTTGATTCCCCACAAAAGAAAAAAAAAATACAAGGGACAAATTTATATGTTAAACAATGAAGAAAGATTCCCATGGGTCTCTGAATTCTCCCAAGAAATTATAAGTTCTCCTAGGAAGTAAATAAAACACCCATGGGTCCATAAATTCTCTGATGTATGTTTAAATTATCCCACACAAGTTTAAATTCTCCCAAGAAATGGGAGAACTCTTTGGACGAGTGCTACATGCTAAAGAAAAAAAAACTTCAACAGAGTATGCATACATTATCATAAGTCAAAACAAAATTCCCAAAGAATAGATTGCAATAACTCATAGATTTAACATTTAAATGGAAATTTTATTATGTTGAGTAGAAAACTACAATGGGGTGAACTATATACAATCTATGTGTATTGTTACTCATTGACAATACAAAATTGCAGAGGCCAAGGCTCAAAGACACCCTTGTTCAGAGAGAACAAGTACATTAACTCCTTCATGCACTCAACTTAAAGAAGGATACCCTCTTTGAGCTCCCATTTTTGTTGTTTTCCTCCCCCATTTCCCTTGCATCTCCCTTCCTTCCTTCCTCCCTCTTCAATACTTCTCTCATTACCTTTAATGGGATGCACTTGGAAGGCCAACAGTCATAGCTATTTGTTTCACCTTCCCATTGTGCTACAAGACATAATAAAATCAAATAAAGCAAACATGTGTATTTACAACATTTACAAATATTTTCAAATATCCAATTCGGATCACACCTCCCCAATTGAAGGATTTTGGTCCCCAAAAGTTGGACCAGTAAGGAGACAGAAGCATAAGTCCTCTATTATCCTATCCACCATTCCATTGTTGACGAAGGTGTCTTGTTTCTTGCCTGTATTCCCTTCTTTCACTGCTAGAGGAGTTGTACTCTCTCTATCTTGATCTTCTTTGACTAGGAATGCCTTTCCACCCTTGAACAAGCGATACTTAGTTTCTCTCATGTCCAAGGTAGCATCCCTATCCCATAAGTAGGGGCTACCAACATCACTCCACAGATGTCCAATGGTGTAACTTCACATTCTACCTCATCAACATAGTTGGCACTAATGGAAAAATTAATTTTACATACTTTAGTGATTCTCATAATATTTTTCCCTTGCAACCATACTAGTGAACTTGGCAACACTAGATCATAGGTTTCTAGACCAAGCTCATCAACTAATATTTCAGAAACTAGATTACATTGAGAACCATTGTTGAACAAGGGATTTTCCTTTTGGTTCTTCACTTGAACTTTGATTTTGAATAACTCATGTTTATCTCCACTCACCTTCGCCTGTTGCAATGTGGTGCAAATTGTGGTTTCATCAAGATTAGAAGTGCTCACTACTGCTTCTTCTTTTGTCTCAGTAGATTCCTTTGTTTTCCTCTTGGACTTCAACCACTTTGGACACAATTACGATTGAATTTTCCATCACTTCTCTTCCATGTGTCCATCTACATCGCAATATTTGTAATTCCTATTAGGATCCCTCCTTTTCTTAGCTATGGATGTTATCTTCTTGTCTCTTTTCTTGTTGGTTTCTTCTTGGCCCATGTCCTACTATATTTTCTTGGAATCCAACTCATTGTAGAGAACCTTCTTGCTCACCTCATTTATGATTTTCACACCATGAAGCTGCAAATGTCTTCAGATATGGCTAAAAATTCCTCCAAGGTGCTTCATCACCACCTTGAGATCTTCCAAAGAGATACCCAACCTAATGGCCTGCCTCCTGAACTCAGAAGTGTACTGTTGCACTCCTTGTCCCTGTTCTTGCTGAAGGTACTGCAACTTCATGAGTTTTTCCTCTTTGTAGCCTATGGTAGAAAATTGTGACTTGAGTAATGCCTTGAAGTCCTCCCATTTCATTACCATGGGATTCTTTCCTATCCTCAGTGCATCCACATAACTCTGCCACCAAAGAAAAGCATGTTCGATCATATTCAAATGGGAAAAGGAGATCTATTGTGTTTCTTGGATTTAATAAAGACCAAAGTAAACTTCCAATTGTTTCAACTAGCTATCCAAGGATTCAACATTAGTTTTTTTATTAAAAATGGGTATTTCTAGGTTCACTTCAACTTTGAAAGGAACACTGGAAGATGAAGAAATGTATTTTTCATTACCCGAGTTTCAAAGCATCTCTCGTTTGGAAATTTCTGGGCCATAATTGTGTTCTTCATGCTCAATCTCTGCTGAGTGTGATTCCTTACCATTCATTACAAGCAACAATGTCACCAACTCTGTCAATGTAGCAATGTTTTGTTCCAACCGAGACGACCTGATCTATGGGTATTCCCTATCATCTTCTTCATGATGACGCCCCACCATTGATGGTGCTCTACTTCAATGTAGGTATGACAACAATGCTTGTCCATTGTTTTGGTGCTAGATGCAGGTGTTTACCATGCAACTATTCTCCAAGATTTTGGAACCTTCTCTGATACCATTTGATGCATAAATGGTAGGCCTATGTCCTATCTATCTCACCAATACAAACTCTACTACGCAATACAAATTTTATTTATATCTTGATCTTCTTCGTCTGGTTATAATCCTTGCAATATGCCAATCAGTTGAGTCGATCAAATAATAAACCATTCAACCACCCACTAGTTGAGGCATCCTTATGGATGACCATTTGAATGCTTTGATGTTCAAGTCAATCAAATGGAACATCGATTGAATGCTTTGATGGTCAGTTCGACCAAATGAAATCATAGTTGAATGATTTGATGGTTGGGTCAACCAAAGGAAAGCCCGGTTGAATTCTTTGATGGTTGGGTTGACCAACTCAAAGCCCAATCGAATTATTTGATGGTCGGGTTGACCAAAGGAAAACTCAGTTGAATTTTTTGATGGTTGGGTCGAACAAATGAAATCTCAGTCAAATTATTTGATGGTCGGGTCGACCAAATGAAGGAAATTTGACTTCAAAAGTAACCTAGTCGGAATGGGTTGACCAAAATTGGAAAACAAAAATCTAGAGGCGGATTTGATATTCAACAACAAATGAAAAAGTTTGTAGGGAGATTTGGTGACCCTCAAAAACTAAAATGAATCTAGGGGTGATTTTGATTCCCCACAGTAGAAAATAAAATCCAAGGGATGAATTTATATGTTCAATAATGAAGAAATACACCCATGGGTCTTTGAATTATCCCATGTAATTATAAGTTCGCCTAGGTAGTAAATAAAACACCTAAGGGTCCGTAAATTTTCCCATGTATGTTCAAATTCTCCCAAACAAGTTTAAATTATCACAGGAAATGGGAGAATGATTTGAACAAGTGCTACAGGATAAAGAAAAAAAAAACTTCAACAAATCATGCATACATTGTCATAAGTCAAAACCAAATTCCCAAAGCATAGATTGCAATAACTCATAGATTCAACATTTAAATGGGACTTTTATTATGTTGAGGAGAAAAATACAATGCGGTGAGATATACACAATCTCTGTGTATTGTTACTCACCGACAATACAAAATTGCAAAGGTCAAGGCTCAAAGACACCCTTGTTTAGAGAGAACATGCACATTAATTCCTTCTTCCACTCAACTTCGAGCAGGCTACCCTCTTTGAGCTCCCATTTCTGTTGTTTTCCTTCCCCCTTTTCCTTTCATCTCCCTTCCCTCGTTCCTCCTTCTTCACTGCTTCTCACATTACTTTTAATGGGATGCACTTGGAAGGCCAACAATCACAATTGTGTGTTTCACCTTCCCATTGTTCTAGAAGATAGAATAAAATGAAACAAAGAAAACATGTGTATTTGCAAAATTTACAAATATTTTCTAAGATCCAATTGGATCAACCGTTGATCTCGTGATTGGGTGTTTGATACTTCACCATGCACTACTTTTCTCCTTGGCACGTCTAATTACACGGTGAGATAGTGGGATTGTGCCACACATCTTTTTACTCCACGTTAGATTTCCATGTTAGCATTTCCTATGGCCTGATGCCCGATGGATCATACACTCATAGATTTCATCATCCTATTAATAAAGGTGATTTGATCTCATTTTTCGATTTCAAACTGCGCACTTTATTCACATCAAGTAAAGTGGGACCCCAAATGCATCAACCACAAGACTTCGCTAACCAAGTGTAGACGTGTTCTACCACATTCACCACTTTGAAACCATTATCTCGCTCTCCATGTACTCTCATGACATCATCAATACTTGACCAAGCATTGTGATTGGCGAAGCATTAACATGAAATATCTCTCGACCTCGACCAAATCACCATGCAATGGGCTAAAACACATAATGTAATCATCGATCATTGCATCAATGCATAAAATCAACAAGTGAAGGTAAGTGAAGTCATACTCCCACATTTAATGATATTAATCATTGGATATCACCCATTACATCGAAGATCGCATGAATTTAACTTGCAGTTCACTCCCTAGTTTGTTTCAATATTTGTGATTGGTGTTGGCTAAACGAACGCTTGTGCTTGTGCCCAGTGAATGGATCAAATAAATCAAGTTCTTTCTCTAGTGAAAGCAATTTCCTAGACATTTACAACATTTGGGGAAACTTAGGGAGGTAAGTATTACTGTGCCTGTACACAAGGGCATTTGTTGAATGAGATATGTAAGTCATGTTTTTTTATTTTTAATACAATTGTTGTGTATATTATTAATTATCATTGGTTTGAATGCAGGTGCAATGGACTTGAGGAAATAAACTACACAAAGGACCCTAAATAATCCTAAGAGTCTCTCTAGTGAATTCTTTTGTTAATAAAAGTCCATGTAAAAAAATGCTTTTGTTAATAAAACTCCATGTAAAAAAAAAATTGTTAATAAAACATTTACAAATGTGACATTGTATTTTTTGAAATAAAACTCCATGTAAAAAAACACTTTTGTTAATAAAACATAGAATGGTTAACTAGTGTTAACTGGACTATTTAGCATCATTAGATACATGTCATATATGGTTGTCTTTGAAATTTTTGTACCAATATGACATTTGATTTCACCATCCATATCAACATTTTGTAAATTTCAATTATTAAATCAATTATTTGTAATTGAAATCATCTCATATAAGGCAACAAGACAAGAAGTTGGTTCTTGAAGTTTATATAGTTAGATACATTAATATGAGTGTATAAATGCGATGTATTTTTGAAATAAAATTCCATGTAAATAAATATATTTTTTTATTATAAAAAAAATTAGAATAAATTGATAATGAGTTCTTAATGGGTCATACATGAATAACTTTGAATATTATTTACTTAATCTTGAAAATTAATATCTTAATTGATATTTTTTGTAGTTATATTAAAACATCAATAATCAAACATATATACAAAGTTCAACTAAAATCCTTGAAAAATAAGTTTCAATGTATTTTTGAAATAAAATTCCATGTAAATAAATAAACTTTTTTATTATAAAACAAATTAGAATAAATTGATAATGAGTTCTTAATGGGTCATACATGAATAAATTTGAATATTATTTACTTAATCTTGAAAATTAATATCTTAATTGATATTTTTTGTAGTTATATTAAAACATCAATAATCAAACATCACAATTTGAGACATACAAAGTTCAACTAAAATCCTTGAAAAATAAGTTTCAACATCTATCTCTTCGCTATTTAAAATTCTTATCATTTTCTCCTAGACTTGGTGAAAGTAATGATTCAATTCCATAGTTTTCTCTACTTGGATGACATTATTACATTTGGTTAGTGGTTTTTCAAAATCGACCATGTTGATAGGGAGATATTGATACTCAGGTTTCCTTCTGCACCACTCTTCGAAGACCCTTGCCTCCATTGCTTACTTTCTTAGGTCATTTAGTTCTCATAGCTCACTCATTTACTTCAGTCTATGACAATTTCCATCACAATGGACAAAAATGAATCCCCATTTAAGCACTTCCACTTGATGTACTTCATGGATTTGAGTGGAGATAGATCAATAGTGTTAGTTACAAACTTCTTCAAATACCTAGATCAACCTTAATATACATGAGAGAATACTTTAGGCTTAGATGTGGTTTTTTGAGAATGCCTCCCCCACTGAACACTACTAGAATGATCACCTCTTCCCCAGTGCTTCTTAAAGGAAATAAGATGCATGAAAATGTTACTTCTATTTAGATCTATACCAAGACAATGCAAGGGATGCACCCTCCCTCCACTTAGGAAATCCTCACAAAATTGTCATTTGATCAACAAATCCCACCCACAACCCCCTCAATTGTGGAAAGGGGGATGGAGTCATTAGGCACCAAATTAAAACATTGAGTTGGGTCTGTTGTCCATAACAATAATATATCACTTGGATGTTAAACATGCTAAGAATATTTAGCTCAAATCGATTTCTTATAAGAGTTTATTTCACACTCCTATCGTGCATTTATACTATTGTACCTAGAAGTCCCATGTTTGACCTATTCATGGTCACTAGATGGTTTATCTCATCTTAATTTAATATGGTGATTTACAAAAAACTCAATGAGGATGAAGTTCGTGTAATAGAATTTTTCCAAATTTAACGAAATATGTGTTTCTTGGAGTATTATACTACGAAACTCCTCCTTTGGATTCTTCTCCCTGGACTTTGTATGTGTCTACAATGCACTCTCTTATCAAATCAAATGTGTGACAATCATTCTCTTTAGATCTGATATAATTGCAAAAGTTACAAAATAGATTTCTCGTGATACTCCAGTAATTCTACATCAATGTGAAATTATGAGGGTGGTGACCCATCGATTTGCAAATATCACACCATATCCCTAGTGGATTCAGAGATCTTGTATTCAAATACTACTGAAACATTGGACATTCATTCTTATGGTGACTTTTTTCTCTATATGTGGTACACCAGAATTCCTCACATTTTTCTTTTCCTTTTGTAGTTTATGAAACTGAATAGTTAGTGTTGCTAATTGCGACTGCACTTGAGCCATCTATGTGTCATTTTCTTCGACTGGGGATGATTCTAATTTCAATGAAGTTTCTAAGGATTCTTGATTCGAATTTATGCATGAACGCAATATAATACACAAATAACCATGAATACAAAGATGCAACAGAAATAACACTTCATTTCATTAATATCAAAGAACTGAAACTCGTTTACAGACAAAACGGAAATAAACTAGCTAGGGTGTTAGTAGCTTATCTATGAGAAGAGATGTGGCAGATACAGGCCTCTAAACTCTATGTTACAATGAGGATCGAAGGCCTATATATTATTGAGAAATAATGGAAACCCTAAACATCCAAAAACCTAACCCTAGGAGATGAAATGCCAAAATATGGGCCCCGTCGGGGTAAATTGGTACATCAATTTCCTAGGGTTGTAACTTTGGCATACTATCTCCGTTTGATGCACATGATACATCGTTAGAAATATCTATATAAGGAATACACTACTAACAACAAATATTGATTCTAGAACATACTCATATTCATCGGAGGTTTGATACCCAAAAAACGTCGTTTAGGGCCTCAAAACGGCTCCAGAAGTTCAAGACCAGAAAAACTGCCAAAAATAGTAAATTGTGCTACAATTAAGAAAAATGAAAAACTGAAAGAAACAATGGTGGGGTTCCAAGTGGAAAAGGTGGGTGGCCACCAATATCCACATAGATCATTCCTCCCCCATTAGGAAGCAATGGTCCCCATTGCGTTGAGTTCCTCCATGAGATGATGAAACTTTTGTTGAACTTGGTTCCTGGTGAGCCACTTGCCTTGGTTTAGGAGTTGGCCTACTTTGACAACTCGATATAGCTAGATCCTCTGCTGGCAGGTGTTCTTGATTTATGTGTCTATAATTTGATCAGTTGTGGCTTGTTCCATGCAGTCTCGATTTAACTCTGTTGGTGTGATTTGTTCTACCATGTTGGATGGGTCTAGTAGAGGTGGAAAGTAGGGCCAAAGGAGGTCCACATTGAACAATGGGTGCAGACCAAGGAATGGTGGAATAATGATCTTGAAGGCATTGTCCCCTATGGCCTTGGTGATGGTGTATGGCCCATATGAGAGCGGGAGAAGCTTGCAGTGGGGTCCAACGAGGCACTCCTTCTACAAATGTAGCCAAACTTTGTCGCCCACCTGGAAGTTGTGTTGCACCTGATGTTGATCATGCTTCTTATTGTAATTAGCATTGGATTTGTCCAATATGTCATGAAACTATTGGCGAATGTGTTGAATGTGCTCAATGAAGTTGTTTGCCTTGGCAACTTCAGACTGGACATGGGACGAATCAACCTAAGTAGCTGCAAAGGGCATGGCTACGTCAATGGGACATAGTGGCTAGAATCCCAAGCCCACTTGAAAGGGTCATACATGAATAATGCACCAAAATGAATCCCCATTTAAGCACTTCCCCTTGATGTACTTCATGTATTTGAGTGGAGATAGGTCAATAGTGCTAGTTACAAACTTCTTCAAATACCTAGATCAACCTTAATATGCATGAGATGATACTTTAGGCTTAGATGTGTTTTTTTGAGACTGACTCCCCCACTAAACACTACTAGAGTGATCACCTCCTCCCCAGTGCTTCTTAAAGGAAATAATAAGCATGAAAATGTAACTTCTATTTTGACCTGTACCAAGATAGTCCAAGGGATGCACCCTCCCTCCACTTAGGAAATCCTCACAACATCGTCATTTGATCAACAACCCCCTCAATTGTGGCAAGGGAGATGGATTCATTAGGCACCAAATTAAAACATTCAGTAGGGTCTGTTGACCATAACAATACTATATCACTTGGATGTTAAACATACTAAGATGATTTAGCTCAAATCGATTTCTTATAAGAGTTTATTTCACACTCCTATCGTGCATTTATACTATTATACCTAGAAGTCCCATGTTTGACCTATTCGTGGTCACTAGCTGGTTTATCTCATCTTAATTTAATATGGCTATTTACAAAAAACTCAATGTTGATGAAGTCCATGTAATAGAATTTTTCTAAATTTAATGAAATATGTGTTTCTTGGAGTATTATACTACGAATATCCTCCTTTGGATTCTTCTCCCTGGACTCTATATGTGTCTGGAGTGTGCTCTCTCATCAAATCAAATGTGCAACAATCATTCTCTTTAGATCCCATAGAATTGAAAAAGTTACAAAATAGATATCCTTGCGGTACTCTAGTACTTCTACATCAATGGGAAATTATGACGGTGGTGACCCATCGATTTGCAAATATCACAACATATCCATAGTGGATTCAGAGCTCTTGTATTCAAATACTATTGAAAAATTAGACATTCATTCTTATGGTGACCTTTTTCTCTACATATGGTACACCATAATTCCTCACATTTTTCTTTTCCTTTTGTAGTTTATGCAACTGAATAGTTAGTGTTGCTAATTGCGACTGCATTTGAGCCATCCATGCATCATTTTTTCCTACTGGGGATGATTCTAATTTCATTGTAGTTTCTAAGGCTTCTTGATCCGAATTTATGCAGGAACACAACAGAATACACAAATAACCATGAATATAAAGATGCAGTGGAAATAACACTTCATTTCATTAATATCAAAGAACTAAAACTTGTTTACAGACAAAATGGAAATAAACTAGCTAGGGCACTGATAGCTTATCTCTGAGAAGAGTTGTAGTGGATACAGGCCTCTAAACTCTGTGTTACAATGAGGCTCGAAGGCCTATATATTTTTTTTAAACAATGGAAACCCTAAACATCCAAAAACCTAACCCTAGGAGATGAAACGCCAAAATATGGGCCTCGTCGGGGTAAATTGGCACATCAATTTCCCGGGGTCGTAACTTTGGCATACTATCTCCGTTTGACGCACATGGTACATTGTTAGAAAGATCTATCTGATGAATACACTGCTAACAACGAATGATGAGTTAGGAATAGACTCCTATTTGTCGGAGGTTTGATGCCCTAAAAACGTTGTTTAAGGCCTCAAAACGGCTCCAGAAGTTTAGGACCCGAAAAACTGCCAAAAATAGTAAATTGTGCTACAATTAAGGAAACTGAAAAACTGAAATAAATAATGGTGGAAGTCCAAGTGGAATAGGCGGGTGGCCACCAATATCCATCTATATCATTCCTCCCCCCTTCGAAAGAAATGGTCCCCATTGCGTTGAGTTCCTCCATGAGATTAGAAAACTTCTATTGAACTTGGTCCCTGGTGAGCCACTTGCCCTAGTGTAGGAGTTGACCTTCTTTGACAACTCGATATATTTGGATCCTCTGATGGTGGGTGTTCTTGATCTATGTGTCCATAATCCAATCAGTTGTGGCTTGTTCCATGCAGTCTGGATTTAACTCTGTTGGTGTGAGTTGTTCTGCCATGTCGAATGTGTCCAGTAGAGGTGGAAAATAGGGCCGAAGGAGGTCCACATTGAACAATGGGTGCAGATCAAGAAATGGTGGATTACTGATATTGATGACATTGTCCCCTACATCCTTTGTTGATGGTGTATGGCCCATATTAGAGTGGGAAAATCTTGCAGTGGGGTCCAACTAGGCACTCCTTATGAAAATGTAGCCACACTTTTTCACCCACCTGGAAGTTGTGTTGCACCCGATGTTGATCATGCCACTTCTTGTATTTAGCATTGGATCAGTACAACATGTCATGAAACTATTGGCGAATGTGTTGAATGCGCTCAATGAAGTTGTTCGCCTTGGAAACATTAGACTGGACATGAGATGAATCAACCTGAGAAGCTGCAAAGGGTATGGATACATCAATGGGACATAGTGGCTGGAATCCCAAGCCCACATGAAAGGGTCATACATGAATAATGGACCAAAATGAATCCCGATTTAAGCACTTCCACTTGATGTGCTTCATTGATTTGAGTGGAGATAGATCAATAGTGATAGTTACAAACTTCTTCAAATACCTAGATCAACCTTAATATACATGAGAGAATACTTTAGGCTTAGATGTGTTTTTTTCAGACTGCCTCCCGCACTGAACACTACTAGAATGATCACCTCATCCCTAGTGCTTCTTAAAGTAAATAAGAAGCATGAAAGTGTAACTTCTATTTCAACCTGTACCAAGACGATTCCAGGCATGGACCCTCCCTCCACTTAGGAAATCCTCACAACATCGTCATTTGATCAACAACTCCCACCCACAACCCCCTCGATTGTGGAAACGGGGATGGAGTCATTAGGCACCAAATTAAAACATTGAGTTGGGCTTGTTGTCCATAACAATAATATATCACTTGGATGTTAAACATACTAAGATGATTTAGCTCAAATCGATATCTTATAAGAGTTTATTCCACACTCTTATTGTGCATTTACACTATTGTACCTAGCGGTCACATGTTTGACCTATTCATAGTTACTAGCTAGTTTATCTCATCTTAATTTAATATGGTGATTTACAAAAAACTCAATGTTGATGAAGTCTGTGTAATAGAATTTTTCCAAATTTAACGAAATATGTGTTTCTTGGAGTATTATACAACAAATCTTCCCCTTTGGATTCTTCTCCTTGGACTTTGTATGTGTCTGCAGTGGGCTCTCTCATCAAATCAAATGTGCGACAATCCTTCTCTTAAGATCCGATAGAATTGAAAAAGTTACAAAATAGATTTCTCGCGGTACTCTAGTACTTCTACATCAATGGGAAATTATGAGGGTGGTGACCCATCGATTTGCAAATATCGCACCATATCCCTAGTGGATTCAACGCTCTTGTATTCAAATACTACTGAAACATTGGACATTCATTCTTATGGTGACCTTTTTCTCTACATGTGGTACACCAAAATTCCTCACATTTTTCTTTTCGTTTTGTAGTTTATGTAGCTGAAAAGTTAGTGTTGCTAATTGGGATTGCACTTGAGCAATCCATGCGTCATTTTCTCCTACTAGGGATGATTCTAATTTCATTGGATTTTCTAAGGCTTGTTGATCCAAATTTATGCAGGAACGCAAAAAAATACACAAATAACAATGAATACAAAGATGCAACGGAAATAACACTTCATTTAATTAATATCAAAGAACTGAAACTTGTTTGCAAACATAATGGAAATAAACTAACTAGGGCGCTGGTAGCTTATCTCTGAGAAGAGATGTGGTGGATATAGGCATTTGAACTCTACGTTACAATGAGGATCGAAGGCATATATATTATTGAGAAACTATGGAAACCCTAAAAATAAAAAAACCTAACCCTAGGAGATGAAACGCCAAAATATGGGCCCCGTCGGGGTGAATTGGTACATCGATTTCCCGTGGTCGTAAATTTGGCATACTATCTCCATTTGATGCACATGATACGTCATTAGAAAGATCTATCTAAGGAATACACTACTGACAATGAAAACTGAGTCCGAAACGGACTCATATTTGTTAGAGGTTTGATGCCCAAAAAACGTCGTTTAGGGCCTCAAAACGGCTCCAGAAGTTCAGGACCTGAAAAACTGCCAAAAATAGCAAATTGTGCTACAATTAAGGAAACTAAAAAACTGAAAGAAACAATGGTGGGGGTCCAAGTGGAATAGGCGGTGGCCACCAATATCCACCTAGATCATTCCTCCCCCCTTAGGAAGCAATGGTCCCCATTGCGTTGAGTTCCTCCATGAGATGAGGAAACTTCCATTGAACTTGGTCTCTGGTGTGCCACTTTCTCTGGTGTAGGATTTGGCTTGCTTTGACAACTCGATATAGCTGGTTCCTCTGTTGGCGAGTGTTCTTGATCTATGTGTCCATAATCCGATCAATTGTGGCTTGTTCCATGCAGTTTGGATTTAACTCCATTGGTGTGAGTTGTTCTGCCTTGTTGGATGTGTCCAGTAGAGGTGGAAAGTAGGGCCAAAGGAGGTACATATTGAACAATGGGTGCAAATCAAGGAATGGTAGAATAGTGAGCTTGAAGGAATTTTTCCCTACAGCCTTGGTGATCATGTATGGCCCATATCAGAGTGGGAGAAGTTTGCAGTGGGGTCCAACGAGGCACTCCTTCTGTAAATGTAGCCACACTTTGTCGCCCACCTAGAAGTTGTGTTGCACCCGATGTTGATCATGCCGCTTCTTGTAATTAACATTGGATCTATCCAATATGTCATGAAACTATTGGCTAATGTGCTGAATGCACTCAGTGAAGTTGCTCGCCTTGGCAGCTTCAGACTGGACATGAGATGAATCAGCCTAAGTAGCTACAAAGGGCATGGCTACGTCAATGGGACATAGTGGTTGGAATCCCAAGCCCACTTGAAAGGGTCATACATGAATAATGGACCAAAATGAATCCCCACTTAAGCACTTCCACTTGATGTACTTCATGGATTTGAGTGGATATAGATCAATAGTGCTAGTTACAAACTTCTTCAAATACCTATATCAACCTTAATATACATGAGAGAATACTTTAGTCTTAGATGTGTTTTGTTTGAGACTGCCTCCCCCACTAAACACTACTAGAATGATCACCTCCTCCCCAATGCTTCTTAAAGGAAATAAGAATCATGAAAATGTAACTTCTATTTCGACTTGTACCAGGACAATGCAAGGGATGCACCCTCCCTCCACTTAGGAAATCCTTAGAACATCATCATTTGATCAACAACTCCCACCCACAACCCCCTTGATTGTGGCAAGGTGGATGGAGTCATTACGCACCAAATTAAAACATTTAGTTAGGTCTGTTGTCCATAACAATAATATATCACTTGGATGTTAAATATACTAAGATGATTTAGCTCAAATCGATAGCAGTCCCATACTTGACCTATTCATCATCACTAGTTGGTTTATCTCATTTTCATTTAATATGGAAATTTACAAAAAACTCAATGTCGATGAAGTCCGTGTAATAGAAGTTTTCCAAATTTAACGAAATATGTGTTTCTTGGAGTATTATACTACGAATCGCTTCCTTTGGATTCTTCTCCCTGGACTCTGTATGTGTCTGTAGTGTGCTCTCTCATCAAATAAAATGTGTGACAATCATTCTCTTCAGATCCCATAGAATTGCAAAAGTTACAGATTTCTTGCGGTACTCTAGTACTTCTACATCAATGGAAAATTATGTGTGGTGACCCATCGATTTGCAAATATCGCACCATATCCCTATTGGATTCAGAGTTCTTGTATTCAAATACTACTGAAACATTGGACATTCATTCTTATGGTGCCCTTTTCCTCTATATGTGGTACACCATAATTCCTCACATTTTTCTTTTCCTTTTGTAGTTTATGCAACCGAATAGTTAGTGTTGCTAATTGCGACTGCACTTGATCCATCCATGCGTCATTTTATCCTACTGGGGATGATTCTAATTTCATTGTTGTTTCTAAGGCTTCTTGATCCGAAATTATGCAGGAATGCAACAAAATACACAAATAACCTTGAATACAAAGATGCAGCAGAAATAACACTTTATCTCATTAATATCAAAGAACTGAAACTTGTTTACAAATAGAATGGAAATAAACTAGCTAGGGCGTTGGTAGCTTATCTCTAATAAGAGATGTGGTGGATACAGGCCTCTGAACTCTGTGTTAAAATGAGTCTTGAAGGCCTATATATTATTGAGAAGCAATGGAAACCCTAAACATCCAAAAACCTAACCCTAGGAGATGAAACGCCAAAATATGGGCTCCATCGGGGTAAATTGGTACATCAATTTCCCGGGGTCGTAACTTTGGCATACTATCTCCGTTTGATGCACATGATACATCGTTAGAAATATCTATCTGATGAATACACTGCTAACAACAAATATTGAGACTAGAACAGGATTATATTAACAAGAGGTTTGATGCCCAAAAAACGTCGTTTAAGGCCTCAAAACAGCTCTGGAAGTTCAAGACCCGAAAAACTGCCAAAAACAGTAAATTGTTCTACAATTAAGGAAACTGAAAAACTGAAAGAAACAATGGTGGGGGTCCAAGTGGAATAGGTGGGTGGCCACCAATATCCACCTAGATCATTCTTCCCCCCCCCCTTAGGAAGCAATGATCCACATTGCGTTGAGTTCCTCCATGAGATGAGGAAACTTCTGTTGAAATTGGTCCCTCGTGAGCCACTTGCCCCGGTGTAGCAGTTGGCCTGCTTTGACAACTCAATATAGTTGGATCCTCTGCTGGCGGGTGTTCTTGATCTGTGTCTCCATAATCTGATCAGTTGTGGCTTGTTCCATGTAGTTTGGATTTAACTGTGTTGGTGTGAGTTGTTCTGCCATGTCGGATGTGTCCAATAGAGGTGGAAAGTAGGGCCGAAGGTGGTCCACATTGAACAATGGGTGAAGACCAAGGAATGGTGGAATAATGAGCTTGAATTAATTGTCCCCTACAACCTTGGTTATGGTATATGGCCCATATCAGAGCAGGAGAATCTTGCAGTGGGGTCCAACGAGGCGCTACTTCTGCAAATGTAGCCACACTTTGTTGGCCACCTGAAAGTTGTGTTGCACCTGATGTTGATCATGCTTCTTCTTGTAATTAGCATTGGATATTTCCAATATGTCATGAAACTATTGGCGAATGTGATGAATGTTCTCAATGAAGTTATTCACCTTGGTAGCTTCAGACTCGACATGAGATGAATCAGCCCGACTAGCTGCAAAGGGAATGGCTACGTCAATGAGACATAGTGGCTAGAATGCCAAGTCCAACTGAAAGGTTCCTACATGAATAATGGACCAAAATGAATCCCCATTTAAGCAATTCCACTTGATGTACTTCATGGATTTGAGTGGAGATAGATCAATAGTGCTAGTTACAAACTTCTTCAAATACCCAGATCAACCTTAATATTCATGAGAAAATAATTTAGGCTTAGATGTATTTTTTTGAGACTGCCTCCCCCACTAAAAACTACTAGAATGATCACCTTCTCCCCAGTGCTTCTTAAAGGAAATAAGAAGCATGAAAATGTAACTTCTATTTTTACCTCTACCAAGACAATGCAAGGGACACACCCTCCTTCCACTTAGGAAATCCTCACAACATCGTCATTTGATCAACAACTCCCACCCACAAACCCCTCGATTGTGGCAAGGGGGATGGAGTCATTAGGCACCAAATTAAAACATTGATTTGGGTCTTTTTTCCATAACGATAATATATCACTTGGATGTTAAACATACTAAGATGATTTAGCTCAAATCGATTTCTTATGAGAGTTTATTTCAAACTCCTTTCATGCATTTATACTAGTGTACCTAGCAGTCCCATATTTGACCTATTCATGGTTACTAGTTGGTTTATCTCATATTAATTTCATATGGCGATTTACAAAAAACTCAATGTTGATGAAGTCCCTGTAACATAATTTTTCCAAATTTAACGAAATATGTGTTTCTATGAGTATTATACTACGAATCTCCTCCTTTGGATTCTTCTCCCTGGACTCTGTATGTGTCTGCAGTATGCTCTCTCATCAAATCAAATGTGCGACAATCATTCTCTTCAGATCCGATAGAATTGAAAAAGTTACAAAATAGATTTCTCGCGGTACTCTAGTACTTCTACATCAATGGGAAATTATGAGGGTGGTGACCCATCAATTTGCAAATATCGCACCATATCCTTAGTGGATTCAGGGCTCTTGTATTCAAATACTAATGAAACATTGGACATTCATTCTTATGGTGACATTTTTCTCTACGTGTGGTACACCAGGATTCCTCACATTTTTTTTTTCCTTTTGTAGTTTATGCAACTGAATAGTTAGTGTTGCTAATTGTGACTGCACTTGAGCCATCCATGCATCATTTTCTCCTATTGGGGATGATTCTAATTTCATTGCATTTTCTAAGGCTTCTTGATCCGAAATTATGCAGGAATACAACATAATACACAAATAACCATGAATACAAAGATGCAACGGAAATAACACTTCATCTCATTAATATCAAATAATTGAAACTAGTTTACAGACTGAATGGAAATAAACTAGCTAGGGCATTGGTAGCTTATCTCTGAGAAGAGATGTGGTGGATACATGCCTTTGAACTCTTTGTTACAATGAGGCTCGAAGGCCTATATATTATTGAGAAACAATGGAAACCCTAAACATCCAAAAACCTAACCCTAGGAGATGAAACACCAAAATATGGGCCCCGTCGGGGTAAATTGGTACATCAATTTCCCGGGGTCGTAACTTTGGTATACTATCTTCGTTTGACACACATGATACATCGTTAGAAATATCTATCTAAGGAATACACTATTGGGAGAGAATATTGAGTTTGGAATGAGCTCATGCTCGCTGTAGGTTTGATGCCCAAAAAACATTGTTTAGGGCCTCAAAACGGCTCCGGAAGTTGAGGACCCAAAAAAATGCCAAAAATAGTAAATTGTGCTACAATTAAGGAAACTGAAAAACTGAAAGAAAAAATGGTGGGGGTCCAAGTGGAATAGGCAGGTGGCCACCAATATACACCTAGATCATTCCTTCCCCCTTAGGAAGGAATGGTCCCCATTGCGTTGAGTTCCTCCATGAGATGAGGAAACTTCTATTGAACTTGGTCCCTGGTGTTACACATCAAAATTACTCACTTCAATAGTGTCACAAGTGTCGTGATTACAAGTTTTGTAAGTGTCGCATCTTGTCCGCAAGTGTTGCATCTTGACCACAAGTGTCTCAAGTGTCACAAACATCATACTTCCATCTTTCTTATGTCGTACCTCTAACGACATCATAAGGACACTTAAGACACCTCAAAGAATAGTTTTGAAGAAGAGAAATCAGTTGACAAGGAGTACAAACCTTTTTCCACTGAAAAAGCCACTAAAACATAAATTTTGGGAGGGAGTGCTCCCCTACCTACTGATAGGGAGCACTGGCACTCTATACTCCTTTACAAAAGATCATTCCAGTGCTCTGTGCCCCTTTTTAGGGAGCACTGCCCTTTTTTGGGCGAAATTTGGTTTGTTGGAGGAAATCAAGGAAGAATCCCCTCAATTTCTAAAGGTGGTTGGATTCAAATAGAAGGTCAAGGCATGATCTTAGGGAAGATCCACAAATGAAGGAGAGTAATCTTCAACTTATCCCAAAGATCTCTCAAGTGGTTGGGCCTCTCCAAGGTTATATAAGGAGGCCTTCTCATGGTGAAAGGTATAGAAAATATTGGAGATATGAAGCTTATGATCTCATAAGTGAGATGCCATTGAAGCATAATCAGTGTAGATTACTTGAGCAAAGGGTTTGGAAAAGGAGAGATGGAAGAGGCTGTTGCACCTCCATCAAAGGATTGTAAGAACATTTTACTTGTTCTCATTAATAATCAATGCTTGGCCCGTTTCTTTTAAATTTATGTTTGTTCCACATGAATTTGTCTACAGTAGATAGATCTATATTTGAGTTAATCTTAATATAATAGGAAGTTCTTTGTATCTTTGTTCGTTCTACAGGACCTATCGAGGAGCTCAGGATTTGAGCTCATCTTGGACTTTGTGAGGGAAAACATTGTTAACAAGGTACACATATTTCTTCTTCCTCTTTGTATGTTAGCTTAATTAGATCTAAAAGGATGTCAGTGTCCAGTTCCTAAATTTGATGGAAAACCTGGAGAAGATCCAAATAACCATGTGTTGACTTTCCATTTGTGGTGTTCATCAAAATTCCTCATGGATGATTCTATATGTTTGCGTATTTTCTAGCGAACACTTACGGGCTCTGCAACTAATTGGTATATTGAACTACCACGTGCTTCTTTTCATGATTTTAACTCCCTTGCCATGTCTTTCCCCACGCACTTTCAACTACCTATTCACTACGAGATGGGTACTGAACTCTTGACCTCCCTTTGTTAAACTAACTCCGTGCATATCTCTGACCATATTCATGAGTGGAGATGATGATGAAGGATGATCACAGAAATCATTCCTGACCAATTATTGGAAGAATGGTTTACTAAATCACTTTTACCCCCGATCGCTCGTGTTGTGGCTATGGGTGGTGTAGTCACCGAGGAAGAAACCATTGCTCGGGCTCAGTACTTAAATTTGGTTTATTCACAATCTGGTACTTTGTATGAGTTTCTTCTGAATGCTTCTTGAGCTAATGTCGATCCATCCAAACCGTCATCCTCATCTCATGCGGACAGTGTTATCGGTTCTTTCAAAACTCAATCTACTTCCCAGTCAACCACACTCTCCTCTACCTCCCCCCAAACTCATATCTCTGAGGTGAATGCAGTTCAATATTCCCCTTCACAACAATCTGGAAGGTAAGAAGAAATCAAAAAATAAACTAAAAAATACTAATAACAATGAACAACCGAAAAATCAAGCTCAAACACCGGCTACCAAAAAGAAACCACGATGGAAACTGAAATTCCCATGTATCATTTGTGGTGACGATCACTACACTCGAGACTGTCCACATCGCAATGAAGTGGCCAAACTTTTCCAGGGAAATTCACAATCCATTATGCTTACTCATCCTTTTCCACAACAACAAACCATGGTTGCTCAAACCCCCTCTCCTGGGGACAGTTCTAGCCATCCTCATGATGAGGCCTTGACAAGTTCCCATATTTATATGTTTAATGGGATTAATTTGAACACTCGCTCTAATACATACAACACACCGGTTAAGCCTGACAAAGGAAAAGTCACTAACGCTACCAATACTTTACTGGATCCATCACCCTCCTCCGTTATTCCTCCATTATTTAATCCTCTATATGGACCACTTCAAATTGAGAAACCTACGTTCGACTCTATATTACGCCCTCCTAAGAGAACTATCCATAAATCTACCTTTAATACTAGTTCACGTGCTGCCCAGAACTACAACGTTATTGAAGATTTGGCTCAAGCACTATGTGCTATGTCTATGTTATAAGTTCTACAACACTGCCCCAGTCAACATAGAACGCTCTTGGCTACTATTGGCATTGTTGATCCTGAGTCATCCAACAATATCATGTTTAACCTGGATAATTATACATCTTGACTCTCCCACCAACTTGATTTCCAAATTGATGTTGTTGTTCATAATCAACAAATTCACTGAACCATCTTGGCTGAGGGAGCCTCTACTTGTGTCATGTCTTTAGCATGTTGGAAAATTTTAAAATCACCCGCACTTAACAAATCCCCAATGATGTTATGCGCATTCGATGGGAGAGGTTTTCATCCCCATGGGCGTTTACAGTCCCTGCCCGTCCGGTTAGGCAGAAAAACCGTCATTGTTGATGTCGAGGTGGTCGATGCTCCCCTCGATTACAACTTATTAATTGGAAGAAGTTGGTTATATTCTATGACTGTCATTGCCTCATCGGTGTTTCGATGTGTACAATTTCCTCATCAGGTAAAAATTGTCACTGTCTATCAGTTAGATTTCTGTACACCCGACACTCATGCTCCTGCTACCAATAATATTCCATTCATGGGAGATCAAAAGATCACGTATGAAAGCGTTGGTGTTGGCTTGCTGAAATATTCTATCCTTATGGGTACCTTCCCTAAACCACTTCCACTAAATACACATCATATTGCCACTGTCGATATGATTTCGACCACGACTTATAAATCTTTGGAATCATCTGACCATTGGATTGTACCTAGTCCTTTGGAATTTGATGCACTAGGTGACACCATACCACTTAGTCCAGCCGAAACCTCATACATTTCTATCCAATCTGCCTCTCCCTCCTCGGATGACCAACATGTTTTGACACCTGACAATTATTCGATGCCATCATGGTTAAATTCCTTGTCATCTGCGATCGACTACTTTTCCCCAATTTTTCCCTCTGATGAATCTATTAGGGAAATGTTGATCATTGACAAGCTACCTCAAGATGATAACCATCATTGATCCTCTTTTCTTCCCCCTTGTGAAGAAATTCAAGAAAATATACACTCTATCTTCACTCCCGATGTTGATTTTCCAGTGTCTCCCATGAATTCAACTTCCAATGATTTGGATCCAATAGTTGACATCGTGATCTCTTCAATAGGGATTTTGGAACCTGATCTCCTTACCCCTATCACGGACCTCGACATGTGTTCCTTCCAAAGCATTCTTCTTCCATCCAGTGAAGATTTCTTGGAAGCCATGACCGAGTTTTGTCCCTTGACATGGTGTCCTTCCAGAGCATTATCCTCTTGGAAGTCATGATCAAGAAGTCACAAGCACAGTTTCACTTCTTTGTGGAAAGATATTTAAAAAATGAAACATAATTTACGAGCACAGTTTCTCCTCTCTGTATCAAGCTCGTTAAAAAATGAAATAGAGGCCACGAGCATAGTTTCTCTTCTCTATAGAAATATCGATTAAAAAATGAAACAGAGGCTATGAGCATAGTTTTCATCTCTATAGGAAGCTCGTTAAAAAATGAAACAGGGATCTGGGGATTTAACCTGGAGCCCTGAGCATAGTTCTTTTCCTGTGTCAAGCTCATTAAAAAATGAAACAATCACCTCTCTTGTCGAGTCGAGTCTTTCGTTAGGTCTCGTATTTGAACCTTCATTTCATCCACCCTTATCCTTTTTCTCCATATAGTATATAAATTGGTGACAACCTCAAAGTCGGTGAATGAATTGAAGTTTGAGTGGAATGTCTCCATCCTTTGATGATCATTCTAGAGTTAAGACACTATCTTTCAATCTAGGGGCATACCGAGCTTAGTCTTTGTTCTTTCTCGTGCTCATAAATACATGAGAATGCAACCAAACAACCTTTTATCTCTTTTTCGGGCTCGCATGGTTACACGAAAAAGGAACCCCCTGGAGTCTCCTTTAAGCTATTTTCAGACTCTCTAAACATGAAAATATTGTCGAGTGATCTTGCTTCCTTTCCCACCCATTAAAAGGTTTGAAAGGGCATCTTTCAAGTGATAATTTATCTCTTTTTCGGGCTCACAAGATGAACATTACAAAAAATGACAACATTGGAATCATCTTTAAGTTGTTTTCAAACTCTCTAAATATGAAAAACTACTGAGTTTACCTTCTCTGGACTCGTTAAACAATTACACATTGAAGGTATCATATAAGACCGAACCCTTACTTCTTCCAGTTCGATAAACAAAGGAAGAGGGACTTATCGAAGGTGAGTCATATCGAGCATGTGTTACCCTCCTTGATATTGTTAAATTAAAAAGAGGTACTCATCTATCTGGATGGGGGAAAAACTGAAGGAAGCAAGCCACACAGTTTTTGAGAACATTACCGGTAACCCTTACAGTCGCCCTTGAACACAACATTTTATCTTTGCACGCATTTCAATATAATGAACCTCTACACTGAACCAATCCTTTGATTTTCCTCACTCCTTTGGGTCACCCAACGTAAAGTCACATCATCCATTGCATTATCATGTTTTGGTCCATGTCAAGTTTCTGTTGTTATGCCTTAGTGTTCAAGGGAAGTACCTGCTTTAAGAGTCAGCCATAAAAAAATATCTTGTTTCAATACCCGTGTCAGTCCATGTTCATTTGATATACCAATTACATATTTATGAATGTTTCATGTCATTGATGGGGGATACATCAAGGCCCTCCCTTGACAAGTCTATTCCTGTTGACTTCAACACATTATCCAGGAGCTAGACTTAGAAACCAGTTAGTACCTTGGGACCTGCATGCCTCAATGGTAGGCCTTGTTGCGTCCGAAAGTGGGTTTACATCATTGACCTATGATCGGATGATTCTAGGGATGTTCGAATTCATCGCATCTATTCACATTCATCAAAATGTACTAGAGTACCTTCGTAATCATTGACATCAATGGCGATCTCCCTTCCACTTGTTAACGGTTTACCTCATTGACCAGTAATCAAGTGGTTTCTACCATGTTCGACATTAGGACATCTATTCACATGGTTAGATTCGTACTACATCAGGATCAGTAAGAAGACCCTGGGTTGAGTTATCACTCTTATATGTACTTTTCCTAGGTTGCGAAGAAGGTCTTTTGAACTATGACACATATAGTGTTACATAGATCCACTTTGTATTGGTCATGGCTATGTCTTGTCGTCTTGTAGATCCACTGTGTATTCTTCATGGCTACAATCAGTTTAGGTTATAGGAGTATAGATCCACATTGTATCTTTAGTGGCTATACCATTTTGTCAATATAATTATGGATCCTTAGTGTATTTTATGGTGGCCATACCTAAAAATTCCTTATCACTCAAACATAGGTATTCCTGCCTTGGGTTTGAAACATGTCATAATATTTGTTTGATGGTTCTTTGCATCTTTTTCCGACCTCTATGCATCCATGTCCTTGTTTGAAAAAGTCTACAAAGTACTTCAGTCATCATCGTCTTATGACTTCTCACTTTGGGGGGCAATCTGTTACACATCAAAATTACTCACTTCAATAGTGTCACAAGTGTTGTCATTACAAGTGTTGTAAGTGTCGCATCTTGTCTGCAAGTGTCCCATATTGACCACAAGTGTCACAAGTGTCACAAACATCATACTACCATCTTTCCTATGTCATACCTCTAACGACATCATAAGGACACTTAAGACACCTCAAAGAATAGTTTTGAAAAAGAGAAATTAGTTGACAAGGAGTACAAACCTTTTGCCACTAAAAAAGCCACTGAAACATCAATTTTGGGAGGGAGGGATCCCCTGCCTACTGACATGGAGTGTTGGTACTTTGTAATCCTTTATAGAGGAGAGTTCCAATGCTATTTGAACCTTTTGAAGGAGCGCTGCACTTTTTTGGGAAAATTTTGATTTGTTGGAGGAAATCAGGCAAGAATCCCCTCAATTTTTGAAGGTGGTTGGGTTCGAATAGAAGGTCAAGGCACGATCTTAGGGAATATCGACAACTGAAGGAGAGGAATCTTCAACTTATCCCAAATATTTCTCAAGTGGTTGGGCCTCTCCAAGGTTATATACAGAGGCCTTCTCATGGTGAAAGGTATAGAAACGATTGGAGATATGAAACTTATGATCTCATAACTGAGATGCCATTGAAGTATAATCAGTGTAGATTACTTGAGAAAAGGGCTTGGACAAGGAGAGATGGAAGAGGTTGTTGCACCTCCATCAAAGGATTGTAAGCACCTTTTACTTGTTCTCATTAATAATCAATGCTTGGCCCGTTTCTTTCAAATTTATGTTTGTTCCACATGAATTTGTCTTCGGTAGATAGATCTATATTTGATCTAATCTCAATAGAATAGGAATTTATTTGTATCTTTTTTTGTTCTACAGGACCTATGGACGAGCTCAGGATTTGAGCTCATCTTGGTCTTTGTGAGGAAAAATGTCGTTAACAAGGTGCACATCTTTCTTCTTCATCTTCGTATGTTATCTTAATTAGATCTAAAAGGATGTTAGTGTGCATGTTAAGCACTTTTCTGTCTTCGCATTAGGATTCTAGAGACCAAGAGGGAATCCGCTTGTCCGTAGGAGGATTCATATCTAACACCTGGTGAGCCACTTACCCTGGTGTAGGAGTTGGCATGCTTTGACAACTCGATATAGTTGGATCCTTTGTTGGTGGGTGTTCTTGATATGTGTGCCCATAATCCGATCAGTTGTGGCTTGTTCCATGCAGTCTAGATTTAACTCTGTTGGTAGGAGTTGTTCTACCATGTCGGATGTGTCGAGTAGAGGTGGAAAGTAGGGATGAAGGTGGTCCACATTAAACAATGGGTGCAGACCAAGGAATGGTGGAATTCTGAGCTTGAAGGAATTGTCCCCTACAACCTTGGTCATGGTGTATGGCCCATATCAGAGCAGGAGAATCTTGCAGTGGGGTCCAACGAGGCACTCCTTTTGCAAATGTAGCCACACTTTGTCTCCCACTTGGATGTTTTTTTGCTCCCGATGCTGATCATGTCGCTTCTTGTAATTAGCATTAGATCTGTCCAATATTTCATGAAACTATTAGAGAATGTGTTGAATGCGCTAAATAAAGTTGTTCGCCTTGGCAGCTTTAGACTGGACATGAGACGAATAAACCTGATAGCTAGAAAGGGCATGTCTACGTCAATGGGACATAGTGGCCGGAATCCAAATCCCACCTGAAAGGGTCATACATGAATAATGGACCAAAATGAATCCCCATTTAAGCACTTCCACTTGATGTACTTCATAGATTTGAGTGGAGATAGGTCAATAGTGCTAGTTACAAACTTCTTCAAATACCTAGATCAACCTTAATATACATGAGACAATACTTTAGGCTTAGATGTGTTTTTTTGAGACTGCCTCCCCCACTGAACACTACTAGAATGATCACCTCCTCCCTTAAAGGAAATAAGAACCATTAAAATGTAACTTCTACTTCGACCCGTACCAAGACAATGCAAGGGATGCACCCTCCCTCCACTTAGGAAATCCTCACAACATCATCATTTGATCAACAACTCCCACCCACAACCCCCTCGATTGTGGCAAGGGGGATGGAGTCATTAGGACCCAAATTTAAAAAATGAGTTGGGTTTGTTGTCCATAACAATAATATATCACTTGGATGTTAAACATACTAAGATGATTTAGCTCAAATCGATTTCTTATGAGAGTTTATTTCACACTCCTATCGTGCATTTATACTATTGTACCTAATAGTCCCATGTTTGACCTATTCATGGTCACTAGCTGGTTTATCTCATCTTAATTTAATATGGTGATTTACAAAAAACTCAATGTTGATGAAATCCGTGTAATAGAATTTTTCCAAATTTAACGAAATATGTGTTTCTTGGAGTATTATACTACGAATCTCCTCCTTTGGATTCTTCTCGTTGGACTTTGTATGTGTTTGTAGTGCGCTCTCTAATCAAATCAAATGTGTGACAATCATTTTCTTTAGATACGATAGAATTGCAAAAGTTACAAAATATATTTCTCGCAGTACTCTAGTACTTCTACATCAATGGGAAATTATGAGGCTGTTGACCCATCGATTTGCAAATATCGCACAATATCCCTAGTGGATTCAGAGCTCTTGTATTCAAATACTACTGAAACATTGGACATTCATTCTTATGGTGACCTTTTCCGCTACATGTGGCACACCAGAATTCCTCAAATTTTTCTTTTCCTTTTGTAGTTTATGCAACTGAATAGTTAGTGTTGCTAATTGCAACTGCACTTGAGTCATCCATGCGTCATTTTCTCCTACTGGGGACGATTCTAATTTCATTGTAGTTTCTAAGGCTTCTTGATCCAAAATTATGCAGGAACACAACATAATACACAAATAACCATCAATACAAAGATGCAGTGGAAATAACAGTTCATCTCATTAATATCAAAGAACTAAAACTTGTTTACAGATAGAATGGAAATAAACTAGCTAAGGCTTTGGTAGCTTATCTCTAAGAAGAGATGTGGTAGATACAAGCCTCTGAAATCTATGTTAGAATGAGGCTCAAAGGCCTATATATTGTTGAGAAACAATGGAAACCCTAAACATACAAAAACCTAACCCTAGGAGATGAAACGCCAAAATATGGGCCACGTCGGGGTAAATTGGTACATCAATTTCCCGGGGTAGTAACTTTGGCATACTATCTTCGTTTGACCCACATGATACATCATTAGAGAGATCTATCTCAAGAATACACTGCTGAAAACGAATATTGAGTATGGAATGGGCTCATGTTCGTCGGAGGTTTGATGCTAAATAAACGTCATTTAGGGCCTCAAAATGGCTCCGGAAGTTCAGGACTCGAAAAAATGCCAAAAATATTAAATTGTGCTACAATTAAGGAAACTGAAAAACTGAAAGAAACAATGGTGGGGGTCCAAGTGGAATAGGCGGGTGGCCACCAATATTCACCTAGATCATTCCTCCCCCATTGCGTTGAGTTCCTCCATGAGATGAGGAAACTTCTATTGAACTTGGTCCTTGGTGAGCCACTTGCCTCGGTGAAGGCGTTGGCCTGCTTTGACAACTCAATATAGATGGATCCTCTGATGGCGGGAGTTATTGATCTATGTCCATAATTCGATCATTTTTGGCTTGTTCCATGCAGTCTGTATTTAACTCTGTTGGTGTGACTTGTTCTTCCATGTCGGATGTGTCCAGTAGAGGTGGAAAGTAGGGTCGAAGGCAGTCCACATTGAACAATGGGTGCAGACCAAGGAATGGTGGAATACTTAACTTGAAGGTATTGTCCCCTAGAGCCTTGGTGATGGTGTATGGCCCATATCAGAGCAGGATAAGCTTGCAGTGGGGTCCAATGAGGCGCTCCTTCTGCAAATGTATCCACACTTTGTCGCCCACCTGGAAGTTGTGTTGCACCTGATGTTGATCATGCCACTTCTTGTAATTATCATTGGATTTGTCCAATATGTCATGAAACTATTGGTGAATGTGCTGAATGCACTTAATGAAGCTATTCGCCTTGGCAGCCTCAGACTGGACATGAGACGAATCAACCTGAGTAGTTACAAAGGGCATGGCTACGTCAATGGGACATAGTGGTTGGAATCCCAAGCCCACCTGAAAGGGTCATACATAAATAATGGACCAAAATGAATCCCCATTTAATCACTTCCACTTTATGTTCTTCATGGATTTGAGTGGAGATAGACCAATAGTGCTAGTTACAAACTTCTTCAAATACCTATATCAACCTTAATATACACGAGAGAATACTTTAGGCTGAGATGTGTTTTTTTTAGACTGCCTCCCCCACTGAACACTACTATAATGATCACCTCCTCCCCAGTGCTTCTTAAAGGAAATAAGAGGCATGAAAATGTAACCTCTATTTAGACCCGTACCAAGACAATGCAAGGAATGCACCCTCCCTCCACTTAGGAAATCCTCACAACATCGTCATTTGATCAAAAACTCCCACCCACAACCCCTTCGATTGTGGCAAGGGGGATGGAGTCATTAGGAACCAAATTAAAACATTGAGTTGGGTATGTTGTCCATAACAATAATATATCACTTGGATGTTAAACATACTAAGATAATTTAGCTCAAATCGATTTCTTATAAGAATTTATTTCACTCTCCTATCGTGCATTTATACTATTGTACCTAGCAGTCCCATGTTTGACCTATTCATTGTCACTAGTTGGTTTATCTCATCTTAATTTAATATGGCAATTTACAAAAAACTCAGTGTTGATGAAGTCCATGTAATAGAATTTTTCCAAATTTAACGAAATATGTGTTTCTTGGAGTATTATACTACAGATATCCTCCTTTGGATTCTTCTCCCTGGACTCTGTATGTGTCTGCAGTGCGCTCTTTAACCTTTCAATTGTACGACAATCATTCTCTTCAGATCTGATAGAATTTCAAAGGTTACAAAATAGATTTCTCGCAGTACTCTAGTACTTCTACATCAATGGGAAATTATGAGGGTGGTGACCCGTCAATTTGCAAATATTGCACCATATCCCCAGTCGATTAAGAGTTATTGTATTCAAGTACTACTGAAACATTGGGCATTCATTCTTATGGTGACCTTTTTCTCTACATGTGGTACACCATAATTCCTCACATTTTTCTTTTCCTTTTGTAGTTTATGCAATTGAATAGTTAGTGTTACTAATTGCGACTGCACTTGAGCCATCCATGCATCATTTTTTTCTATTGGGGATAATTATAATTCATTACAGATTCTAAGGCTTCTTGATTTGAATTTATGCAGGAATGCAAAATCATACACAAATAACCATGAATACAAAGATGCAATGGAAATAACACGTCATTTCATTAATATCAAAGAACTGAAACTTGTTTACAGACATAATGGAAATAAACTAGCTAGGGCACTAGTAGCTTATCTCTGAGAAGAGATGTGGCAGATACAGGCCTTTGAAATCTGTGTTACAATGAGGCTCGAAGGCCTATATATTATTGAGAAACAATGGAAATCCTAAACATCCAAAAACCTAACTCTAGGAGATGAAACGCCAAAATATGGGCCTCGTTGGGGTAAATTGGTACATCAATTTCCCGGGGTCATAACTTTGGCATACTATCTCCGTTTGATGCAAATGATACATCGTTAGAAAGATCTATATGAGGAATACACTGCTGACAATGAATATTGAGTTCGGAATGGACTAATATTCAATGGTGGTTTGATGCCCAAAAAACGTTGTTTAGGGCCTCAAAATGGCTCTGGAAGTTCAGGACCCAAAAAACTGCCAAAAATAGTAAATTGTGCTACAATTAAGGAAACTGAAAAAATGAAAGAAACAATGGTGGGGGTCCAAGTGGAATAAGAGGGTAGCCACCAATATCCACCTAGATCACTCCTCCCCCATTAGGAAGAAATGGTCCCCATTGTGTTGAGTTCCTCCATGAGATGAGGACACTTCTATTAAACTTGGTCCCTGGTGGGCCACTTGCCCTGGTGAAGGCATTGGCTTACTTTGATAAATTGATATAGTTGGATCATCTGCTGGTGGGTGTTCTTGATCTATGTGTCCATAATCCGATCAGTTGAGGATTGTTCCATGCAGTCTGGATTTAAATATGCTGATGTGAGTTGTTCTGCCATGTCAGATGTGTCGAGTAGAGGTGGAAAGTAGGGTCGGAGGCGGTCCACATTGAACAATGGGTGCAGACCAAGGAATGGTGGAATACTGAGCTTGAATACATTGTCCCCTATAGCCTTGGTGATGGTGTATGGCCCATATTAGAGAGGGATAAGCTTGCAGTGGGGTCCAATAAGGCCCTCCTTCTGCAAATGTAGCCACACTTTGTCACCCACCTGGAAGTTGTGTTGCACCCGATGTTGATCATGTCGCTTCTTGTAATTAGCATTGGATATGTCCAATATGTCATGAAACTATTGGAGAATGTGTTTAATGTGCTCAATGAGGTCGTTCGCCTTGGAAGCTTCAGACTGGACATGAGACGAATCAGCCTGAGTAGCTGCAAAGGGCATGGCTACGTCAATGTGACATAGTGGCTGGAATCCCAAGCCCACCTGAAAGGGGTTGTGGTCAGTTGAGTTGTGGAGGGCCCAATTATAGCTATGTTGTACATAGGGAAGGCTCTCATCCCATGTGTGTGGATTCTTTGAGTTGTACATGCGCAAAATGTGTACGATTATCTCGTTGACGACCTTTGTCTGGCCATCATTTTGGGGATGGAAAGTTGTGGACTTGGTGAGCTTGGTGTCCAACATTGACTAGAGGCTGGACCAAAATGTACTGAGGAACTTGTTGTCCTGATCTGAGATGATAGAATTTGGGATCCCAAAGTGTACCCATACTCGTTCAAAGAAGATTTTAGTAGTGGCTTCTGCTGTGATATTCTTCTTCCAGGCCACCATAATGGCCATCTTCGAGAATCTATCGACGACCAGGAAAAAATAGTCGTTGCCATTCTTAGTAGAAGGAAGGCCCAACATGTAATCTATGGATATGGATTCCAAAGGTCGAGTAGGGGTAGGAAACATAGTATATAGGCCTTGTTTCTTGATGGTTGGTTTGGCAATGACACAGGCAGTGCAACATCTGCTGTACTTCTCGACATCCTATCGAAGGTTTGGCCAATAGAAATACTTCTGTAGTACTGCCACTGGTTTCTCGACCCCGAAATGCCTAGTGAACCGATTGTAGTGCACTTCCAAAATCATCTTGGCACGCTCACTTGAAGGAACACAAAGGTGGCCCATGTGACATAGTAGTGCATCATGGAGGTGAAAATTTGGAACTCGGTTACCCTCCAAGAGCGTTCTGTATGTGTGGTCGAATTATGAATCTCTCTTGTAGAGAAGTGGCCAATTAGAAGTCTCGTGCTGACAAGAGTTGAGCATGGTGGTTATCGCCATGATAGGTGGCCAACCGCGGCAGTCTGCAACATTATTGGTGCTACCCTTCTTGTACTTGATGTTCAAATGAAATTGTTGTAGACATGTGGACCACTTATGATGGCGATCGTTCTACAAATTCCCTTGTGTATGTATGAACTACAGGGGTCGGTGGTCTGTGTGGATGATCATTTCCTTCCCCAAAATTTAATTCTTCCATTGTCGGCAAGCCGACACAATGGAATACATTTCTTTGTCATAAGTGGGATACATTCGGATTGTGTCAGACAATGTCTCACTGTGATATTCCACTAGATGCCTTTGTTGAGTAAGAACTTCCCCAATAGCATAGTCAGAGGCATCTATCTCGATCTCAAATGGTTGTTACAAGTCTAGTAATGTGAAAAATAGGGCAAAGTAGAGGCGATGTGTCAATTCTACGAATGCCTTATGCTGAGATTCCGACGAAAATAATTTTTCTTTCGCTCCTCCCTTGGTCACTTGACTCAAGGGCCAAGTGATATGAGAGAATCCCAACGTGAACCTGCGGTAGAAATTAGCAAGACCCAGAAATATGAAAAGCTCTGTTAGAGTGTTTGGGGCTATCCAATCCGGGATGACTTGGATCTTGGTTGGATCGACATGCATCCCCGTGCTCATCAATAATTTATCCTAGATACTGAACCTGGGTCATGCCAAAATTGCGCTTCTCCAAATTGGCACACAACTTGTGTTTCCGCAGTGTTTGGAGGACCTGTCGCATGTGGTGGAAGTGCTCTTCTCAAGTATGGCTAAACATCAGGATGTCATCTGAGTACACTACTACAAATGAGTTGGTGAATGTCTGCAATATGTCATCCATCAGCCTCATGAAGGTTGCAGGAGCATTTGTCAACCTGAAAGGCATGAACAACCATTCGAAAAGGCCCTCCTTGGTTTTGAAGGCAGTCTTCTACACATCGAATGATTCGATTGGTACCTAGTGATACCCAGACTTCAAGTCAATATTGATGAAATATTTTTCCCCTTTGATTTGGTCCAGAAGGTCATCAATCCATGGGATTGGGTACCTATTCCAGACAATGATCTTGTTCATCGCCCGATAGTAAATACAGAATCTTCAAGTCCCATCCTTCTTCTGCACTAATGCAATCAGGCTCCCACACAACGATGATCTTGGCCAGATGTGGTCTTTCTGTAGCAGCTCGTGGATCTGCCTCTTGATTTTATCGTTCTCCATAACAAAGCGCTTATAGATCAGTCCATTGGTCAGCGACGCACCTGGGATCAGATCGATGGGGTGTTTTACCTGATAGTGCAGAAGCACCCCTATGGGTGAGGTGAAGATGTCCCAATACTCCTCCATGACCTTGTCCATTTGTTGTTTTCATGCGAAGGAACCCTGTCTAGATGTCGTGGTCATAGTCTTCTTCTTTCCTTGAGGGGGGATCATCACGAAAACAAATTTCCCAGTTTTGGAAATGAGCTTACTGCATTGTTTTGCAGTAACCAAAGATATAGCGACAGGCGGTGGTACCTCTGGTATCCTGTACAACTTATTTCCCAAGGTAAAAATAACAGCAGGAGGTCAAGACTCATACATAGCATGTCGCTTCCACAAGTATGGTTGGCCTAATAATACATCCTAATAATACATCACAAACATCAAGAGGAGAAAAATACCTCATCAGTAAAGGGCTTGATCCTGTAGAGAAGGCGACACTGCTAGCTGACGTGGAGATCTCGTCCTTGGTGAAGCCACTCTATGGTGTATGGTTATGGGTGTGTTTTGGTTGGCAAGCTCAACTACTTCACAACCTCTACTGAAATGAGGTTCTTTTGGCTTCCACTGTCGATAATGAACTGTAGCGGGAAACCCTTTACCCACATCTGGGAGTGGAAGAGATGCTCCTACTCCTATGGATCTTCTGGTTCTTCCTTTTGGATCTTCATGGTGGAAACAGTGGCATTGGGATCCACATCGATAATCTTCTTCCCTTTGTCATTCCCCTTCTTGTGTTATGATTCATTGTAAGAGCATGCATCTAATTCAAAATCCCTCATCTCGGCCACCAGTGATTGTTTGGCCCGACACTCACTTGTGTTGTGAGTGGAGCTCTTATGGAACTCACACCACTTTCTCGTGTCCTTCTTTGGCTTCGCAGTCTTTTAATTTGCTTGCGGCTTTGGTAGTTTGTCTTGATCCGCCATGCCTTGGATTTATCCTTTGTTCTGTGGTTTAGGGGCACCTTTCGCTTGCTTTTGATTCATAGATCCAAAGTCTCCCTTCTTCTGTTTTAATTTATGTTCAATCTTGGAAGCATATCGGTATGTCGTACCAAGCGAGGAGATGTCGAGGAACTCCATTTCATCCTGAATGTATCTGTGAAAACAACTATGGTACTTCAACACCAAATGTTTCTCTGAATCTTTGATACCCAACTTTGTGCGCAGGGTATGGAACATATTTGTCATCTCATGCACATCTTGATCCCTTTGTTGTCGCAGCATAGTCCATTGTATGTACTTTCCCTCATAGATCCCCATGGGATAATATTGTTCCTAGATGGAATCTCGAAAATAATTCCAAGTGGGTACGGCCGAGAACAAAGAGGGTTCCTCCTCATCCTTTTTCTCATAGTAGGTTACCCACCAGTCCTTGACATTGGGGGCAGATTTGAGCACTGAAAAAATAATCTTCTCCCGGTCAGAAAAGTAATGAAACGAGGAATATCCTTCTAATATATTCAACCATCTATCTACGACGTCTACATCTATTTGGCCATCAAATATGGGAATGTCAAAGTGACGCATACCCCCTCCTCCAGACCCTTAGGTTGGGATCCGCACATGATCTTTTCCTTTCGGCCCATGAGAGCTCGACTGGCTCTTCTATTTCCCTTTCAGGAAATCTACCCACAACAACACTTTTGAGGAAATTCCTCTTTTATTTTGGGATATCAGAATTCGTGAATTCACGAATCCTGTGGTCATGCAACTCTTCCCCTCGAATCCCGAAATCCCGATTTACTGAAATACATATGTCCCGATCTCCCTTTTCTCTTCGCGATTTCGAGCTTTCAACCACCAAAATTCACTTTTAATATACCCTCCGGATTCCTGAACCTCCGAATCTCGAAATTCCAAAAATTGACTTTCTTCCACCACGAAAACCTCCTTTTCACATTTCGGGGATTTTATTGGCCAAGGATCTTGGCTTACGCTTCAGACTTTCAAACCCCGAAATGGTTGACGACTTGAACAGATCGAAATCAATAGTCGACATTGACTCTGCCTTTTGAAGGGCAGATCTATCCAACACTTAACTCCGCTGCAGCTTCCCTGGATCCTATGGTCCTCTCTATTACGAGGATTCTCCTCGGAGAATTCCAACCATCCAAATTTCTTCTTCAATGATTCCTGGTTCTAAATTGTCCCTGCGACTTTCTTCTGGGACCTATTCCCTGCACGATAGCTAAAGTTCCCTCCTTCTCTTCAAATACCTTGAAGACGCTAACTCTCTTGAGCTTCCCTTCACTAACTCAAATCTCCTATGAGATTTCTGCAGGCACTCCTTGCGGCACTCTTCAAATACATCTAAATATTTGAATCCTTTGACTCTGTGCAACTCCTTGCGACAACAGTCTTTAAACCTCTCCTTGGTTGACAAGTTCTGAACTTCCAACCAGCCTGCGCACACCTTGCATGGATTTTGTGCCCTGACTTACACTTCTGTCGAAGATGAGAGAAATGGTTTCCCTCATGAGCTTTCAAAGATGCACTTTGAACCCGTTAGCGCACTCCTTGTGGATGCTCCACTGCACTCCTTGCAGGAACTTTTGCTCAGATAGAGAAACAATTGAAACTCATCCCCTGACTCTCTCTCATAATTCAAATGCTTAACATGAAATCATACATACGTAGCATAAAAACAAATGTACAACAGAAAGAGTAAAACAACCATGAGCATAACATTCAACATGTATACACAGAAAGCATTAGAACACCATGAGTTTGAATCAAAGCTTCATATATTAATCTCAGAACTTCTATACATGGCTCTTCTACACAGCTCTCTGCTTCTTCTCCTCTATGCTCTCTTCTCAATTGATGTTGTTAATGTTACAAATGATACAAGATGAGGGTGTCTATAGTCGGTTTTCCCTCCTACTCTCTAAACTGTTTAATCTGCATTTAAATCTACCTACTCACATTAATTATGCATAAATGCCTTCACCTACTATAGATGAGAGCAACCGCTCAAGATCTGTTTACAATATCTAAGTGTGATTCCTCTTAACTATTACATTAATGTTTCAAAACATTTCAAAAAATGTGCATTGGTGCTTTCCAGTTGTCTTCTGTCTTCGCGCTTGCTTGTTGCTTAAGATGCTTGCGATGCTCTTGCATCATACTCCCTCGCTTGAAAATTTTCATGGACTCCTATTCATGAGCTCTTGCACAGTTTGTCTGTGCTTCTGGATTTTTTTTTCATTCTCCGAGCTGACATCTTCAACTGGATGTCCCTTCCATTTGATCAAGTATTCAAAATATTCTTTTCTCCTGGTCCTCTTGTTGACTCTCTTGTCAAGTATTCTCTCCATCTGTGGATTTTCAGCTACAGGCATTTGTTTAGTCCATTGAACCTCTGTCTATTCAATATCCTCTCCTACTTCTCCAGCTTTGTAAGGGTACAAATCTAAGATGTTGAATATTGGTGAAATTCCTATCCCATCAGGTAATTCAATCTCATATGCATTTTCCCTAAATTTCCTTATGATCCCGCATGGTCCAATTTTCTTCATCTTCAGTTTGTTATATGTTCCCCTTGGGAACCTTTCCTTCCTCAGATGTGCAAGAATCAGATCACCAACTTCAAATTGAAGTTATCGCCTGTGTTGATCTGCTCTGCGCTTATACTCCTGGCTTGAATTCTGCAGTCGCTCCTTCACTTGGTTGTGAAGTTCTTTCATTGCTTTTGCAAAATCTTCGGCACTAGCACTTCTAGTTTCACTATGTTCTGAATCTTTTAATTCAGAAACTCCTCTTGGCTTCATTCCATAAACAATCTAAAATGGACTATGTCCTGTGCTTCTATTGATCGAATCATTATAAGAAAATTCCGCCTGTGGCAGAATGTGATCCCACTGACTGTGGTGTTCAGTCACTAGGCTTCTTAGTAAATATCCCAAGCTTTTGTTCACAACTTCAATTTGTCCATCCGTCTGAGGATGATAAGCTGAGCTAAAAGACAAACTTGTCCCCAGATTCTTCCATAAAGTCCTCTAGAAATGTCCCACGAACTTGGTGTCTCGATCTGAAACTATACTCCTTGGTAAGCCATGAAGTCTGACAACTTATTTGAAAAACAAGTTCGCAATGTGAGTTGCGTCACTGGTTTTCTAACATGGTATAAACTGTGCCATTTTAGAAAATTTGTCTACACCAAAAAGATTGAATCAAACCCTCTTTGCGTTCTTGGCAATCCCAACACAAAATCCATGCTTACTGCATCCCACGGCCTCTCTGGTATGGTTAACAGCTAATATAATTATGTGTTATGTTTCCTTCCCTTTGTGTGCTGACAAATTCTACATCTGTCCACAAACCTTTTGACATCATCTCTCATCCCTGGCCAAAAATATGAGCCATTCAATTTCGAGAACGTTTTATCATGACCAAAATGTCCAGCCAATCCTCCACTATGTTTCTCTTTCAGTAGATTCTCCCTCATGGAGCATTTTGGAACACATAATTGATTACCTCTAAATAATAATCCATCCTGGATCATATATTCATCCCATTGACTTCTATCCCTAAGAACTGGATTCTCAAATGTCTCATACGCCTCTTTGAAATCTAGATCATCTCTGTACATATCCTTAAGGTTATCAAAACCCAAAGTTCTGACTCTGAACTCCTGCACCAGTAAACATTTCCTGCTCAAAGCATCGACAACTTTGTTAGCAGTTCCAGAAATATGTTTAATTACAAAAGTAAAATTTTGCATGTACTCAACCCATTTTGCATGCTTCTGGTTCAATTTATCCTGCTGAGTTACAAATTGTAAGGCATGATTGTCACTGTACAAAACAAACTCTTTAGGCATCAAATAGTGCCTCCACTTCTTCAGTGTCTGTATGACCGCATAAAACTCTATGTCATACGTGGAGTACTTAACCTTCGCCTCATTCAGTTTCTCACTGAAGTATGCAACTGGCCTGTCATCTTCACTCAAAACCACTCTAATTGCAAAACCACTAGCGTCACACCTGACCTGAAACGTCTTACTGAAATTTGGTAACACCAGAATTGGTTGTTCAGTAATCTTCCTCCTTAACAAATTGAAGCTTTTCTCTGCTTCTTCTGTCCAGTGAAAAGATTTATGTCTTTTCTTCACTGTGTCCATCATTGATGCACTAATTCCACTGAAATTCCTAATGAATTTTCTATATAAACTAGCCAATCCGTGAAAACTTCGAACTTCAAAGATACTCTTTGGTGATGGCCAATTCTTAATCACCTCCACTTTATCTGGATCCATCTTCAATTTATCTGCAGAAATAACAAAACCCAAATAAATGAGCTTTGTCTTCATGAATGACGATTTCTTCATATTTATCAACAACTTCTCTTGTTGTAGCCTCTGCATGACTGTAGCCAAATGTTTCATATGCTCTACCTCTGTTTTACTAAAAATCGATATGTCATCAAGATACACAATGACAAATTTTCCGATGAAATCCTTCAGGAATTCATTCATCAATCTCATGAAGGTACTTGGTGCGTTTTTTAAGCCAAATGGCATAACAAGCCATTCATACAACCCTTCGTTAGTATTGAAGGTTGTCTTCCATTCATCACCTTCTCTCATACAAATTTGATGATAACCACTTTTCAAATCAATCTTTGAAAAAAAATTGCCCCACTCAAACAATCCATCAAATCATCCATCCTTGGCAATGGAAATCTATGCCTGATGGTAATCTTGTTAATTGCTCTTGAGTCTGTACACATCCTCCAGCCTCCATCTTTCTTTGGGCTGAGCACTGTCGGAACAACACATGGACTCAAGCTTTCTCTAACCAACCCCTTGTCCATTAAATCCTGGACCTGTCTTTTGACCTCTTCATTCTCCTGTGGCATCAATTTGTATCTTGTTTTGTTTGGTAAACTAGCTCCAGGTATAAGATCGATATGATGATTTATACTCCTCTGGTAAATCATCCACCCTTGTACTGGTTAAAACAATTCTAGGCTTCCTAACCACAATGAATTGTGTTTCTTCCTTCTTATTAACCTCCTTAAGAAGTTCCTTCCCACTCATGAGAAGTACAGTGTTGCTTACTTCAGGTTTCACCTCTCTGTCCTTACTCAGCAACAACATGTGAGTTCTCCCATTCTTCTCTAGGGTGTATGTGTTATTTCTCCCATCATGAACCACATTCCTATCATATTTCCATGGTCTACCCAGCAATAGATGACAAACATCCACGGGAATGACATCACACAATATCTTATCGTTATATCCTCCTATTTTAAATTCAACTAAACATTGTTTAGTGAAATTTACCTGATGTCCTCTTTGTATCCATGAAACTCTGTATGGGCTTGGATGTTCAATAGTCTCCAGCTCCAGATTTTCCACCATCTCTGTAGAAATGAGATTGTATGTGCTACCACTATCCACGATGACCTTGCATACCCTGTCTTTGGTCTTGCAAGCAGTTCGAAAAAGATTGTTCCTTTGCACTGGATTCTCCACCTCCTTTTCTAGCGTTAAGAGAACCTTCCTCATCACCAGTGATCTTACGCCTTCAGCATCCTCTGCTTCAACATTCCACCTTTGTGCTTAAGCAATGTGAGTTCCACCACCTTCTTTCTTCTTATCTGTACATTCATAGGATTTGTGTCCATTCTTTCCACATCTGAAGCATTTTATTACTCCACCTCTGCCTCATCCTCTTCCTCTAGCGCGAGGAAAAGTGTTACTATCAGCATATTGTCCTCTCTGTTCGGCATACTTCCTTCTCTGTGAGCTTCCACCTCTCTCAATTTGAGGTTGAGGTTTCTTCCATTCCTCCTTAGGCTTCTGATTCCTATCTTCGACAACTATTTTACCTCTGGGATGACTTCTGCCCTCTCCCCTTTGACCTTGCTTTCGGCTCAGCTTCTCTTCAGCCTTTAGAGCCATATGATAAGCATCTTCCACGGTTTGTATGGTCATCATGCTCATCTCATCCTGAATGTCATATCTCAGACCATTCATATACATGGCAACCTTTTCATCATTGCTTTCCTGATGACTTGTTATGATGTTCATCTTGTAGAACTCTTCAGTGTACTCCTTCACTGACATCATCTTATGTCTCAAATTCTGCATTCTTCGAAACAGAGTAATTTGATAATCCGTGGGTATGAATTTCGCCTTCAGCTTCACGATCATTCTATCCCAATTCTTGATTTTTTGCTTGCCTTTGCAGCATCTGTTAGCTTGTAGTTCATCCCACCACAATGTTGCATGCCCTTTAAGTCTTGTGATAGCATGTTTAACCTGTTTGTCTTCCTCGACATCTTCGTAATCAAAATACGTGTCCAGAGCTCTAATCATGTCTAGAAGCTCTTCAACATCCATGTTTCCCTCATATACTAGAATGTCCATTTTTTCCCTGGCACCTATCCTTGCAACAACCCTGAATAGGCGTTCTTCAGCTGCATCTTCAGCTGGAAATTGTTCTCCTCCATGTCCAGCTTCATCTTCACTTTCAGACTCACTGATATCTCCAGCACCGACTGTGTGCCTCTGTGCTAATTCCATGGCATCAAGCCTAGCACGTAGTTCATGCATCTCTCTTGCCCCTGGCGGCTCATATAATTTCCTACCACTTCTTCTTGGCATTTCCCTTTCCTCTGGTGAATCGGGTGTTTTCCTCTTTTATTTTGGGATATCAGACTTCGCGAATTCACGAATCCTGTGGCCATGCAACTCTTCCCCTCGAATCTCGAAATCCCGATTTGTCGAAATATAGTCTCGGTCTCCCTTTTCTCTTCGCGATTTCGAGGTTTCAACCACTGAAATGCGCTTTTACTATACCCTCGGGATTCCCGAACCTACGAATCTCGAAATTCCAAAACTTGACTTGCTTCCACCATGAAAACCTCCTTTTCGTGTTTCGGGGATTTGATTGGCCAAGGATCTTGGCTTACGCTTCGGACTTTCGAGCCCCGAAATTCCGAAATGGTTGACGACCTGAACAGATCGAAATCGATGGTCAACGTTGACTCTGCCTTTTGAAGGGTGGATCTATCCAACACTTAACTCCCCTGCAACTTCCTTAGATCCTACGGTCTTCACTATTACGGGGATTCTCCTCAAAGAATTCCGACCGTCCAAATTTCTTATTCAAAGATTCCTGGTTCTAAATTGTCCCTGCGACTTTCTTCTGGAACCTATTCCCTGCACGATAGCTAAAGTTCCCTCCTGGTCTTCAAATACCTTGAAGACGCTAACTCTCCTGAGCTTCCCTTCACTAACTCAAATCTCCTATGACATTTCTGCACGCACTCCTTGCGGCACTCTTCAAATACGTCTAAGTATTTGAATCCTTTGACTCTGTGCAACTCCTTGCGACAATAATCTTCAACCCTCTCCTTGGTTGACAAGTTCTGAACTTCCAACCAGCATGCGCACACCTTGCACGGCTTCTGTGCCCTGACTTGCACTTCTGCCGAAGATGAGAGCAATGGTTTCCCTCCTGAGCTTTCAGAGATGCACTCTGAACCCGTCAACACACTCCTTGTGGACGCTCCACTGCACTCCTTGCAAGAACTTTTTCTCAGATAGAGAAACAATTGAAACTCATCCCCTGACTCTCTCATAGAATTCAAATGCTTAACATGAAATCATACATACATAGCATAAAATCAAATGTACAACAAAAAGAGTAAAACAACCATGAGCATAACATTCAACATGTATACACAGAAAGCATTAGAACACCATGAGTCTAAATCAAAGCTTCATATATTAATCTCAAAACTTCTGTACATGGCTCTTCTACACAGCTCTCTGCTTCTTCTCCTCTATGCTCTCTTCTCAATTGATGTTGTTAATGTTACAAATGATACAAGATGAGGGTGTCTATAGTCGGTTTTCCCTCCTACGCTCTAAACTGTCTAATCTGCATTTAAATGTACCTACTCACATTAATTATGCATAAATGCCTTCAGCTACTACAGATTAGAGCAACCACTTAAGATATGTTTACAATATCTAAGTGTGCTTCCTCTTAACTATTACATTAATGTTTCAAAACATTTCAAAAAATGTGCACTGGTGCTTTCCAGCTGTCTTCCGTCTTCGCGCTTGCTTGCTTCTTATGATGCTTGCGATGCTCCTACATCACAAAGTTAACTTTTACCTTAAAAGGGGTTGTGCCTCCAGAGTGGTTGTTGGATGCAGATGCGACGCCAGTGGCCAATCGTTGAAGGATCTGGATGAAGTTATTCATCATCGCGTTCCTTTGTTTTTCAAGGACCTCCTCGAAAAATATTTTGATGGGATATCCTGCTCCCTTGTCTTTCTTTTCATCCCGCATGGGCGGCTGTTGGGGTTTGCAAGGATGATCTTGCAAAGGTTCAACCAGATCGATCCCTAACTCCTTATACCTCGACCTTGTTGGGGACATGCAAAGAAGGATCGAGAAAGAGCAGACCGCTCTAATACCAATGATCCAAATTTATGCAGGATCACAATATAATACACAAATAACCATGAATAAAAAATTGCAGTGGAAATAGCAGTTCATTTCATTAATATCAAAGAACTGAAACTTACTTACAGACAAAATGGAAATAAACTAGTTAGGGCGCTAGTAGCTTATCTCTGAGAAGAGATGTGGCAGCTATAGGCCTATGAACTCTGTGTTACAATGAGGCTTGGAGGCATATATATTATTGAGAAACAATGGAAACCCTAAACATCCAAAAACCTAAACCTAGGAGATGAAACGCAAAAATATGGGCCCCGTCGGGGTAAATTGGCACATCAGTTTCTCGGGGTCGTAACTTTGGCATACTATCTCCATTTGATGCACATGATACATCATTAGAAAGATATATCTGAGGACTACACTACTAATAGAAAATATCAAGTCCCGAATGGACTCATATTCATCGGAGGTTTGATGCCCAAAAAATGTTATTTAGGGCCTCAAAATGGCTCCCGAAGTTCAGGACCCGAAAAACTACCAAAAATAGTAAATTGTGCTACAATTAAGGAAACTAAAAAACTGAAAGAAACAATGGTGGGGGTCCAAGTGGAATAGGCGGGTGGCCACCAATATCAACCTGGATCACTTCTGATTGTGACATAATCTTTTGATGTGTCAAAGGGAAGCATATATGCAGAAACAATCCTACAATAAACCACTCTTTGTTTTGTTCATCTGGAATTTGGAATGTCAACAAATCCTTAAGTATCTTAAATCTTTGACTGTAGTCCCACACTTATTCATTTATTATATGGTTGATCTCCTTCAACTTTTTAATGCACTGTGACTTGGATTTATATTTTTGGAACTCTTTCAATAGATCTTTTCTTACCTATGTCAATGTGCTAGTCTATCCCATAGGAGTAGTAGTCTGATATTTCATGTACCATATTAATGTGTGGTCTTTGAATATCATTTCTAGCTTGAAATATTTTCATCATCACATTGGACATTCTTCGCATTCCATATTGTCTCACAAATGAACAAATGATGTTCTAGATCCCCTTTCCCCGCTCCATGGAAGACATGCATCCTTAAAGTAGGATCTACCCCTGCCATTATGTTCTGCATGGAATTATTTCCTAATAACACTAATTGATTATGACTTAGAGTACTACTTCTACTACTATATTTAATTCCTTCACTAACTATAACTAAAAAATCTTCTTATCTTACCTTAGTTCTTGGTGATGCACATGGGGTTGTAGGTTCGACAAAAAGTATGATCTAAGTGGGATCTTATTCTACCTGACTGAGCTAATAGATATTTCCTTTTGTGCACTGAATCCCTTCGATCTGAAGTATTACACCAATTTCTCTTTCCTTGATATGACTATTATACCCCTCTCTCTCAACCACAATCCTCTTCTTACTCGGTCTAAATATCTTACCACTACGCAATACTCCAATTCCTTCATTCATCGCACACTCTTATTCTCTTGGAATACTCAGCCCATTCATTCCTAATTCATTCTCTTCATCCCTCTTTATGCTCAGACGATCCCTTGTTCAGCCCCCAATCCCCCTATGTGTGTGAAGACGCTCAACAATCAGATTCCATTTTCATAACTCCCTTGTCACACAAAAACATCGTAATCCAAGTATATAGTGACTTTAGGTATCTTTCACGCGGTCCTTTAAAGAATTCCCTTTCCATGATGCTATACCACTAAGTACAATCTATGGAAAAATCAATAATGTAACCTCCCAGCACACTTTGCAGCCAGTAATATACTACACATGATACTCGATTTCTCATATAATTGACTTTCTTAAATAAATCAGGAGTTCAATTTCTAACAACAGTATGAAATCTTTCGATTTGTTCAACTAATCTCATATATGTCGTATGATCCGTGAGACGCCCCCTCTATTACACAACAGCGTAGTCTAAAGGCCAACGATTTGGCCCTTTACCCGCATCATGTTCAACCCGACTCTGGCCGTTTCTGATCGCCGTTAGGATGCCTCCGCCGTTTCCCTGATTTCGAAGGTCATTGATGGCAGCCCTCCATCACCATATCTTACGGCACGGCTGTGTGACATTGTATTCGAATGGAAAGGATGGCGTGGGATCGAACTTGCACGATGAAGAAAATAAATTGATCGACCAAAGACCTAATCTCTGTGGAATCTTATCTTCAAATATTTATTTATTGAATGGGCTTGTAGGGTTGGTATTTCCCAATCTCTGTTGTAATGTAGGTTTAGTATTATTGAATGTTGTTTTTGTTATGTTGTTTTGAATAAATTGACCTACCCTTGCTCATTTCTTTTCCACAATATTGATAGTGGCCACTTAAATACTTTGCTCATTTATTTGGCAGAGTGTTTTTTCAATTTAATATATTATAAAAAAATTGTTAATGTTTGTAACCTCTATTTATATATAGTTTTTGTTGATTATTACTTATGTTTTTTTTAATGGATTATTAATCTATATTATATTAAATTAATTGTTAATGTTTGTAACCTCTATTTATATATAGTTTTTGTTGATTATTAATTATGTTTTTTTAATGAATTATTAATTTATATTTTTTTTTAGCTTTAATTGATTATTAGTTTATATTTTTTTAGTTAATTAATTATACAATAATAAAAATTATTTTAAATCACTATTTTTTTTTTTTGTATTTGTTCATTTCATATGTGTAAAATGTTATTATTAAATTATATTGTTTTATTAATGAAAAAATTGATTAGAAAGAAATGATAAATATATATGCACAAATTTCTATGAAGTTGGATTTAATAAAATAGAATTTGAAATTATTTGAATATTTTATTATGAAATATAGTTAAAATGTTTTAATTATAAGTTAAATTTCAACTAGATTAGCCTAGATAAAGATATAATGGAATTGATTAGAATGTTAAAACTGTAAAATTTGTTAATTATAATGTTTATGTTGTAATTGATAAATCATTATAATAGTGAATTTCAAGATAGATTATTGGATATAATGATATTCTTACTAATGTAATAATTTCTTAATTTAGAACTCCTATGTGTATATATTTTCTCAACCATCAATGTGATGATTAACATGGGTGGACATGATGATTTAATATTGATGTTTGGTATTAAAATTTAAGGATTGAATAAATAATTTTCACAAATAGTAATGGAATAATTTATAGTTTTATGTTTAAATTAATAGTGTAATGTGTTAGTTAAAAACAATTTAGGACACCATGCCTTTTATAATTGCAGCTTCCATGTGAAATAATAATACATTGAAATTGACTTTGTAAAACAACAACAATAATAAATTTATAATTCATAAGAAAAAGTAACCAGGTTAAAGTGAAAATAGTTTTTATTTCTAAAAAGAAATTTGTGTTAACTAAGTTTAAGTTTTATAATTGCAGCTTCTATGTGAAATAATAATACATTGAAATTGACTTTGTAAAACAACAACAATAATAAATTTATAATTAGTAAGAAAAAGTAACCAGGTTAAAGTGAAAATAGTTTTTATTTCTAAAAAGAAATTTGTGTTAACTAAGTTTAAGTTTAATAAATATAGACATAATTTAATTATAAATGATGTTGATATTTATAAATATTTTTCATATTTGTGATGTTTTTAATTATAATTATAAATATCTTTCATATTTATAATGATATTGATGATTACATCAAGATTTTTTAAAATTAATATTAATTTATAAATTTTAATAAAGAAAACAAATTTTAAAATTAAATAATTTGAAAATAAATTTATTGGTTAACAATAAAATAAATAAATGTTATATTATTTATTATGATTTAATATTTTATTTATATAATTGATAAATATGATTTTTTAAAATTAATATTAATTTATAAATTTTAATAAAGAAAAGAAATTTTAAAATTAAATAATTTGAAAATAAATTTATTGATTAACAATAAAATAAATAAATGTTATATAATTTATTATGGTTTAATATTTTATTTATATAATTGATAAATATGAACAAAATTTCATCATAATCAAATTTTATATAATGAGTGAATTTAGGTTAATGACAATTTTACTTTAGTTATGTAACAATTTCACTTGAGTTATGTGAATGTCTTTTTTAATTGTAATAATTGAACTCTCTATTATTATTATTATTATTATTATTATTATATTTTTTCATCTATTTCTAATGATATTTTCTTTCCATATAAAAATAGGGAATTTATCAAGAAGAAATGTTTAGAATTTAGAGACCTAAAATACATGGAAGACAAATAACACTTGCTGACTCATTTAAATTGAAGCAAGATGGTACAAATATTGAAGAAAATGTTGATTTTGAGGATGAGATTAATATTGAAGAAGAAGGTATTCCAAAAAAAAAAAGGGGGGATAGCTCCTAAAAGAACATTTAAATATGGATGGAAATTAATACACAAATGGGCTTATCCTATAATATGTTCAAATAGTGAATAACTTCATGGCGTGTCAAATTCAAAGGAAATGAGTCATATGCTTGATGTTGAGAAATGTTGAACTCATGCTTGATGTTGAGAAATCCAGAATAATCAGTGTGATGAAAACTATGTATTTTGTGGCTATAAAAGATTTACCTTTATAATTATATAAAGACTTGTGTGACTTGCATAGGTATAGGGGAACACGCAATATTCCTTTAACCAATGAATACTCTTCTTATACTCATATTACATATGGAAACAAGTTTTTACTCGCAACAAATGTGGTTTACTGGGAAAAATTGAAGGATATGCTAGCAATAGTAAAAGAAGAATTAAAAAATAAATCACAAATTGATACAACCTACCTCATAGAAGCAAAGAGGCTAGGAAAAATAATTGATCACAAAGATAGGTTGATCCATGTCAAAGTAAGTTGTAATGACCATAAATATAGCATACTTTGTAAATCTCAGAGCTTAAAAGGGTCAGGAATATTTATAAATGAAGACCTCATTCCCGAAGACCAAGTTGAATTAAGGAAGGAAGTTCAAAAGGTAAAAGAAGCCAGGAAAGAAAGAAAATGGGCAATAATTAGAAATCGAAAAGTTATTGTTAGGGATAGAGACCAGAAGGATAATAATAAATAGGAATTTGGGACACTTGGGATCCTTTTTTGGAATTGTCATGGCTTTCCATGGTGCAAAGGTCCTATGATAAGTTGGATCCCGAGTGATATTGATATTATCTATCTATCTAAAACTTGGGAGCATGAGGAGTCTAAAGTCCCTAACACGGAAGGATTTGTATTGTGGTCAGCATGGAACAAAAAATCCCACTGTAGATGGATAGGAGGGATAGCTTGTTATATTAGAAAAAACATTTCTCCTCACATCGAACTTCATAAGATTGACCCTCTTAATCAATACATTTGGATAGAAATTTTAGACACCAATGCTAAGAACATGTATATAGCAATTTGTTATTTTGCAACTATTAATTCTACTTTTTATAAGAAAAATAATCTAGATAAAAATTGTCCCTATAATAATTTATTACAAGATATTTATAATTTCAAAAATGAAGGTAATATCCTCCTACTAGGAGACTTTAATGCTAGGACTGCAACTAAACAAGCTACTCTTTTAAGCGATAACTTCAACCATAATCCTTTATGGCTAGATGAGGACCTTGTTTTATCTAATAGCTACAAAAGAAGCTCTGAAGACCTAATTGAGAATTTTTTTGGTACTGAGTTGGTCAAGATCTGTAGCTCTCAAGACCTAATAATTTGCAATGGAGTAATGAAGTGTCCAAACTCCAACCAAATGACCTGTATTCATGGGCTAGGTAGTAGTGTTGTAGATTATGTGATATCTGATATCCTTGTTTCCAACCAAATAACAACTTTTGACCTTTTAAATGACCATGAGCCCGACTCTGATCATAAACCTTTAACCCTAACTCTAAAATTTTCCATGCATAGGAGCACCATTGAAGAGAATTTTGATAATCAAAGGAATTTGCACATTGACAAAAGTAAAGTTGACATTTTCTTAAAAGATTTAAATAGTAAATTAAACCTCCTAACTTATAAGGACAACATTGAAGAACTCTATCATAATTTTACAACTACCCTTTCCACTTATATTAACAAGTTCTCTTTCGAGGTGTCCCATAAAAAGAATAATAGAACAACCAACCCTTGGTATGATAAAGAATGTAAAATTTCTAGGAAAACCATTAGAGATGCTTCTAATGAGCCCTTGAAACTCGATAAGATCAATAAGTACAAAGCCCTAATTAAAAGGAAAAAAAGATACTATATCAATAAAAGGCAAGAGAACTTTCACAACTATACAAGTTGGATCCTAAGAAGTTATGGAGCCAAATTCTAAAACGCATTACTAAAGAAAATAATAGGATTCCCTTAACGGACTGGAATTCCTACCTTAAAAGTCTTTACGAGTTCCCTAATTCCATGGACACCATTCCTATTGTCCCTACAAAGGAAGAAGTTTTTTCTTTAGATGACATAGAGTTCGGGGTTAAGCGGCTCGCAAATGGGAAAGCTAAGGACATTGAAGGCTACCAAGATGAAATTTTTAAAATCGGAGGGCCAATCCTTATCCCTCACATACACAAGCTCTTCAATTTAGCAGTCAAGCAGGGCTTCCCTAAACCCTGGACGCAAAGCCTCATTGTTCCTATTTTTAAGAATGGGGATAAAAACATTCCCTCTAATTATAGGACCATTATGATTAACCCAATTTTAGCCAAGCTTTATGGAATTATTTTGGAAAAGAAGATTAACATTTGGCTAGAAAGTCACGGTAAAAGAGCTAAAGGCCAGGTCGGGTTTAGGAGATATCATTCAACTGTGGACCATCTTGTTACCTTTAGGATCATTGCAGAGGAGTTCTGCAATACTAAAACCAATCTTTTTTGCTGTTTTGTTGACTTTAGAAAATCTTTTGACATGGTTCCTAGTAAAAACCTTTGGAATAGGTTGGAAGAGATAAAAGTGCCTCTCGAGTTGAGGGCTTCTGCAATAAGTATGTATGATAACGTTGTTGTTAAGTCTAAAAAAACTGAGGGTTGGTCAAAAGATATTAATTGCAATATTGGAGTCAAACAAGGTTGTCCCTTGTCCCCTACCCTTTTTGGCATATACATTGATAAGTTAGAAGAATGCTTGGAAAAAGCAGGTTGTGTCGGCCCTACTCTCATTGGTATAGTAATCAATCTTATTCTTTATGCCGATGATATCGTTCTTATGGCAAGGAGTCCCCATGATCTTGAAAACCAACTAAGAATCCTCAAGGATTTTTTCTCCAATATGGGTATGACTGTTAATACTGATAAGACTAAGGTCATGATTAT